>JAUZNK010049955.1:0-16057 GCA_035046665.1 Euphysa ruthae
CATAAAAAAATACACTGGTGTCTTCGAAAATTTTTCTTAACTGAAAGCGGTAAAAACTGGTTCGACTATAATTATAAGAATAAATTATCATAGAGAATAAATTATCATAATTTTTCTAAGATTAGTATGAGAATGTTTATCATAAATTATCTAAGAATGTCAAGAATTTTTATCATAACCTATCTAAGAGTGTCAAAAGAATGTCTATCTTCACAGATAAAGAACAAATGAAAAAAACGAAAATTAAACCAAATTTTAATTATTTCAAAATATTTCGAAACAACGGTTTTTATTAGTTGATAACAAACCAGAAAATACTTTGAGTTAAAATATAAGGCAAAATACCTCTCAAAAATAATTTAAAATTTTTTAGAATGAAACCCAACTATTGTCTATAAAACAAGAACATTATATGATCAAATTCATGACTTTCTGTTAGAAAATATGTTAGAAATCATCTTATCAAGAAAAAGTTGTTTTATTGAAAGAAGAGTTTTTCGCAACTAAAAATCTTCAAGTTACAATTAACATAATAGTGTTTCAGTTAACTTAATGTCTTATTTTCGCGTGATTCAATCAACCTATTGATTGATGGGTAAATAGTTAAATAAAATGGGAAAGTCGTATTCTATAGTAGTGTATATGGTTTAAAAGTTTCGTATGTGGAAACCATGTAAAGAAAGATTTTGTTTACTATAACTAATACTTAATCTTTTTAATTTTTTTCCAACAAAAGTTTAAAAGAAATGAATTTATGGAAAGTTAAGTAAAGTTTCACTTGACGTACACGAAATCCACTCAGTTTATGTGTAGCAATTCTATTTGATCCGTTTGAAGTTCTAGCTCTTTTTAAGCTTCCTGACTAGTAGTGGCTTCTTACTGTGCAGAAAGCAATACCTATTAAATTAATTCTAAATTTTATTTTGTATTTTACGTGTTTATATTTTACATGTGTTCATTGAATAAAGAGCGATGACTTCATTGATGAACCTGTTTATTGATGTGATTTCACCAATGGTGGGTTGCTTATTGCATGATTTATGCATGAACTTTTTTTTTTTTTCAGTGAAGTGTATTAAATTTAAATGTATAGCTACTTCTGGTATGACAGATAGCTAAACTTACTTATATACCGTTATCTTGATTTGTATTTAATATTTAATTTGATTTGTATTTAGTATTTAATACAGCATTTTTTGTTTAGCTCGGAGTACTCGTACGTTGAAAAATGGTTTGTCTAGTGAAGACATGCAGAAACTACAAGCACAAGGGCTAATCAAGTAGTTTGATGCCTTGATTACTTGCTTTGCTCCCAGCTCTCCGTGTAGATAAGCCTCTAATTACTATGTAATATATAAAGCTATTGCTGGAGTGGGCATCTTTCTCTTAGACCTTAAAATGAAAATATTAGTACTCTACAGCTTCACCACCTCTTGACTTTCATCATCCAGCTTTAAAAATAATTTGCAGGAATTCAGGAAGAAGGTCAATAAAGTGATATCAAATTTCGGAGTTTATAACTTCACTAACTTGATTTTTTTAGCTTTACCGACCAAAATCTAATAGTTTTTTTTTAAGGTGCTTATAGAGAGATGTCTACTATCAATATCATAGCGCTCAAATAATTTATCTATATAACTAACTTTAACAAATAAATATTTTTTGTAATTTAACTTTTTTATTATAAATGAATACCTTAAAATATTATCTATTTCTCTTTTGGTTAAAATATTATCTATTTCTCTTTTGGTAAAGATTTAAAATATCATCCTGGCCATTAAATTTTCTTCGAAATATTTTAATACAATGTAACCTTCCTATTAACATTTGTTTAAATCGTGAAGAATAGATAACTTATTTCCTCTCTAGTGTCGAGACTTCTTTTTGAGAATAGGTTTTTACAAGATATTGCGCCACCCTAGATTAATTGAAAGAAGTGCACATTAATACATTTGTTCAAATTTTCGCAAATGTGAAAAATTTTTAACATTTTGAAATACAGTTTTGCGAACAGAAGACTGTGGGAAAGAATTCTCGATAGTTGTCTTTTTACTTTAAGTGAATAAAATTACCTCAGCTTAAGAATGCAGATAACAAAGTGTAAGTCATAGACGAGATTTTTCGATTGTGTTAAACTATAAGGAGAATGATTCATTTTAAACTCTTTTTGGGTAATTTTTCCTTCATTCCGTGCAGGTGTTAAGGAATATAATATTGGTATGTTCGACAAAAAGTTACTTTAGCCCTTTTTTGTGAAAATTGCCTGAAGATGATTACCTTATTTTGAAACGCTCTTTATCCTCGTTGCAAAAAAAAACCTGGTAGCAATTTTTTGTTCATTGATGTAAGTGTCTGGGGTAAGTTCTGCGAGAATTATTTATATTTTTTACAATGTTTATAGTATCTAGACTACGGTGTTTTTTCCTCTGCTTAGTAGATAGAGTCTAGGCCTGTGAAAAGTGTTTAATTATACAAAAATTATATTATTTTGTTTTATATATGTTTTATATTTTTTAATGTTTTATTAGAACAAGTTGTGAATAAAAATGATTTTTTATGTTTTCTTTTTTTTTAACTTATTAACTATCATTATTGGTTTTGAAAAATTTAGTTCAATTTAACTTGTTACCGCTGGTATTAAAGAAAAATTTCTTGTAACACCCATAAATACCCGGGGCTAGTCTCGTAAATTTTCAACAAAACAAATGGTTTTCTTTATACTCTCTTATTTTTAACACATCTTAGTATATAGAATTATATTAATATTTTTTGAGCTACGTTTAAACTTTCTTGTTGTAGGTCAAAACTCAAGAAATACGTTTAAACTTACTTGCTATAGGTCACACATCTCAAGAAATTAGAAAAAACGCTTTTAGTCGGAAGGGTTATAGTTAAATTGAACTACTAACAAACTACAAAAATATTTTTAGAATATTTTAATTTTTGATTGGAATTAAGGGACAAAGAATGGCTATCTAATCTAATATAAATCTTATATACATGAGGAATTGTGCACAATCGTTTAAAACGCTAAAACCGTTTGATATATGAGGAATTGCGAAAAATCGTTTGAAAAGCGAAAACCGTTTCTTTTGATTTAACGCTCTTCTGGTTCTCATATACTCGGATTTAAATTCACAATAAAATAGAATCAAATGTATTTCCTTGAATAGAAGCTGCGGTTTTTATTTTCTGACTGAGAAAAAGTTGTGGCTTATATTTGAGGACGGCTTATATTCAAGGGCGTCTTCTATTCAAGGGCGGCTTCTATTAACTCGAGTACCAGAACTTCTGATTTCATTCATATGAACCTATTGTAATGCAAGTATGAATAGCAACAAAATGCAAACGTTTGTATAGATTGTGATATAAATTGCGAATAACTATGGCAGAGAAAATAATTTTTTCTTCCAAAAAAAAAATTCAATTTTTAAAACATCTTCGTTGAATGCTTTGCTGGTATATTTTATTTATAGCTGCAATGTAGCAAATCTCTTACTTTAGTTCACTTTGATTTGCGAATAATAAAATTGGTTAACAAATTCCATAACAAACTGCTTGGATCATCTCTCAATCAATGAAACTATAAAATTATTGTGCTATAGCAGCTGCATAAACGCATATCATTATTTTTCGCAATTCGTCATGAAGCGCTTTTTAACAAAAAGTTAATAAAACCCGTTGATAAATATTTTAAGAAAGCCATAAATTGTTCTTGTTTCTACTCACTGACGTTTTTAATTGTTGCATATTGTTTCGGTGTTTATAACTTTTTTACGCATGCATTTACTGTGTTTATTTTAATTGTATTTTTGTTTTGAAATAGTATTAGTAAGAAAAATACGTGGAACTATATATTTGCGGCTGTGTATTTCTTCATTAGATGAACAAACATTCAAATTGTGTCCTTTAATTTTACAATAATGTACAATGCTCTTTCCCATAATTTTTTTTAACTTAATTTTATGAAGTTTCATTTGAAAAATTAAAGACTTGATATTAAAAGTAACATTCTAAACTTTGTTGTTATACTTATTTAGCATGGAGTTGATTAAGCTTATTTTATGTTAGAAGGTGCAGTTTGTCTGAGCAGCCCGTAAGAATGAGCTAAAAGTGAGATAAGTAGGTCCAAAGTAACCAGCATTCGATTAAGGGAGAAACCTATAAATTTATCAAAATATGATAAAACTTTCATCAATATTATTATATCCATAAAATTATGTATTTTTTTAAAGGTATCTAGAAATTTTATCCCTAGCAACACATGTAGCAATAGTATACCACCTAAAAACACTAAAATTTACTGAAAAATAGTCGCCAAAACGGCAGTGGAATGCTTGGTGTGGCTTCTTGATGAGTCAAGCTAACAAAAAAAGTTTGGGTTATCAAGTCAAAATATCGAATTGATAATATTCCTGAAGCCAGAAGTTTACTTTTTTAAGATTTTTTTTTCAAAAATTGGTAAAACACGAGTTAAAGCTAGAACAATACATAAAAGAAAGAGGAATGAATTCCTCTTTTTCATTTCGACTTGTTCCAGCAGGGTTTTCTGCAACAACAACTTCAGAATTAACTTCATTTCGACTGTTAAACCTTCTCCACATGAATTCTTTCCTTTATGTATTGTTCTAGCTTTAACTTTTACAAGTTTTACCTATTTTTGAAAAAAAATCTTTAAAAAGTAAACTTCTGGCTTTAGGAATACTATTAATTCGATATTTTGACTTGATAAAACCCAAACTTTTTTTGTTAGCTTGACTCATCAAGAAGCCACACCAAGCATTCCCCTGCCGTTTTGCCGACTATTTTTTCAGTAAATTTCAGGGCTTTTAGGTGGTATACTGTTGCTATGTGCGTTGCTAAGGATAAAAATTCTATATAATAATAAAATTGATGAAAGTTTTATATTTTGATTTTAGATATGTTAAAGCGCATTCATTAAAAAAAAAATTTCCATTTTTTGATGAATTTATAGGGGTTTTCTCCCTTGATACGACTTTGATATATTTCCGAAGATTTGAAACGAATGTTTCTGTTCAAATGGATGCTCAATCACCTAGATCGGGCAAATAAGCAATTTTTAATTTAGTAAGAAAAGAATATTTATTTGCCAAAGTTTTTATTATGTATCATAACTTTGGAGCTAAAAGTTATAAACACTTATTAGAAAGTTTTCAGTAAGTGAATTCCATCAGCCATATGCAAGTATTTGTTTTGTTGAGTAAATAGAGAATTTGGGTTCCTGATGTGGGTACTTATCCTTCCAGCGCACTACTTGCTTGTTGATATTGTTAGCATTAGTTGAAAATCTTTCTCTCCCTTTGCGCTTAGCAAAGTAAAACATCTAAAATATATATTAAATATATACATGCAATAAGTAAATAATGTTATAATTTAAGGGTAATACTGTAATAAATTTTTTAATTTAATAAATCATTTTTTCAAAAACTATTTTTTCTGTACGTTTTTTTTTTCTTAATAAAAGGGGCTGACCAAAGAGAAAACAGGCTTCTAGAAGAGTGTATTCAGGCAAAAGAAAAAGATTCAAAGGCAATAGATACACTAAAGTTTCTTCTGCTGCATCAAATGTGAAAACGTTCAACGTCTGGAAAAACGTTACAATTCAATGAAAAGGAAAATAAGGTGGTTTGGCCTAGCGGTTGCACTTTTTCTGATAATATTGTCTTGTAATGGAAAATGTTATAAGTTCAAATCCACTCGACAGCGAAAAAAAAATTTTTTTCGATATCGCTTGTTGCCGTAGCACAAATTTGGGCTTTATATTAAGTCACTGCCCGACTCGATGATAAGACTCTCCAGATGTTCATAATCGAGCACAATAATAAAAACAAAAACAGTGACACTATTGTTAAGGATTTTGATTATGAACTTTTCCTTGCTTTCAGAAGCAATAAGTATTTTGAAGTGTCCTCACTACATGTGTTTTGCGGAAGGTGTGTTGGAGTGTTGCTCTGCTAAGTTGGCACTTTGTAAAGAACTAAATATTATATGCGATAATCCAATTTGTGAATGAAAACATTTTTTTCATCGCCAACATGCAAAACCAACTTAAAACGATTTTGAAACATTCATTAAAGGAGAAAAAAACCCATTTGATATAAATACACAGGGTCGGTGGAATCGAGAGCGGTATACTTATTCGCTCAATACAAAAACGACTTTTGATATACCACATTTATTGGTGATGGTGTGATAGCAGTTCCTGTAACACTTGTCATATCACTGCTAAACCATACGGTGACAAAGTTTTTATTAAAAAAGTGTGTGCATCGGCCACGTTTAGAAGCGGGTCGGTATCCGACTGCGAAATTTAAAAAATGACACAGAAGACTTTTAAGTGATAATGGTAAAAAAGATAGGTGTAGCAGTAAGGCTAACAGAAAAAGGGATGCACACACTCCAAAATTTTTATGACATGGCAATATGTCAAAATTTTGATAACTTGTATGCGATGAAAAAAACGGTCGCCGCGGTTTTCTTCCGCTATCCGGAAAGTGTTGACAATGAAACAAGAAATCACCTACGTATGCAAGATTCCTGTTGTGGGCACAAAGCTGAAAAATTAACTGGAAAATCATTTTATAAATAAAATAATGAGACCAGCAGCTATTTGTGATTTACTCGTCGTACCAATGTTCAAAGAGTTAGGTGCCGACAGCCTTCCGAAAAAGCGTCTCAATGGTAAAACAGAATCAAAATATTCCTTGAATCAATTAATTTGGAGGCGTTACCCCGAAGATGTATTTGTTGAACGTATGAAATTGCGTGTCAGGGTGTCTTCAGCAGTTCTCTACTTTAAAGAAGGAGAACGCATTCTTATTAATCAGTTGGAGATATTCACTATGTCGAGCGTTTGAGACGATACTGTGTAGAACGAGATGATGTAGGGGTAAAAAACAGTGTTCCACACCAGAAAAGTTAAGAAAAAAGATATTAAGATCAATTATACTGATTTTACTGATAACGATGAAGAACTAGAGGGCTTATTAAATAGCAGTAGAGAGTTTTAAATTATTTATTCTATAATTTGTTTGGCTACTCGCTTTTTCCAGAAAACAGTAATTTTTTAAATAATTATAATACCTTTCTTATTATTATTTTTTTTTTTTAGAATTTTGTATTTTTAATTAGCCCAAAAAAATTGAGATTTTGGTTTGAAAAAACTAAAATCTGTTTAATTTTTGAGATATTGATGCAAAAACTTAATTTTTAGTACAAGTTGCAAAAAGTAAGAAATTATCAGCCAAAATTTCAAAAATAATTATTAAACGGTTCCTTTTTGAAACGTCTCGTTTAGCGGGCCGGTGATAGATTTTTATTTTTTTGTGTTTTTGAGTAGGATTATGTATTGTGAGCACATAAAATATTTAAAAATATGTTAAAAAAAATAAGAAAATAATTTATTACTTCACTACCCCCTTATCATATTCGGTCCCAAAACCGAGCATTTTTGTTGCGAAATATCACTCCGGAACAGTATGATTGTTGAAATTTTTCGAGATGAAAGTAGACATTTATGTTCAATTCCCAGAGCTAAGTTTATACAATTATTGCTTTTTATATTTTGGACCGGGAAATCTCCATATCACCCACTAAAAAGTACTGAAACAATTTTTTCAAATTCTGACTCATATAAGAAGCCACTGAAAATTTGAAAAAAAGTATGGTTCTTTCAAAAATTCACATAATGCAATCGCCTCCATTTAACAGAATAATCTAATATTAATTTGACACTTGTGGTTCCCCTTAAATATTTCATAGGTTTCAGTAATTTTTTTATCTCCTAATAACGACACTCATTGCAAACTTTTCATTTGGTGGAATAATCAAGACACTTTCCTGTTTTAGCGGAGATAATTGATTCAAAGAATGTACCATTACAAGACATTATATTTGTTACGTCGGTATTACAGGAATTTTTTCGAAATTTAAGGTGAATTCCTTATGATCAAATTGCAGTTTTCACAAAAAATATGAAAAAATTAGAAACTTGGGAAAGCGTCTAACCGGCTTATACGGTAGTTTTACGCCTGGAAGAAGAGGTAAAAGTTCCATGGTCTGTAGTTTACACATTTGATGTTTGAAAGTATAATAGCGATTGAAATGGCTATACTTTTAAGCACAAAAAGTCTCCAAGAAATGAACTGAATGAGACTGAGTGTTGAGAGTTGTATGTCTCGAAAATGTATAAAAAGTCAAAAAGAAAACGAGCAAAGGATGACTCAGGGCCTCAGGGCATTGTACCAAGTAAAATAGTAATAGAGTTTATAGTAAGATGAGAAATCCAAATAAGGGAAAGAAGCTGGCACTCAAAGATGTAATTGTCGATAGTGCTAAACAAAAAATTCTTGTTTAGCACTATCGGGATTATGAAGACGTTTGAATTAAACGTGAGAACGGTGTATGGTTTCCACAATATCGATTTCGGAAAGTTTAACAAAGTTATGCAGTTATTTGAACATACCTCCACGTATGACAAAATCAAGCTATGAACATATGCAAAATAAAATCAAAATAACCTGTAAAACTGTTGCTGAACAAAGTTTTGCTGATGCAACTGCTAGTTTACGCGGTAGTAATGAAGCTGCTGATGTTGGCTTCTCTATTGATGGTACGTAGCAAAGAAAAGCATTCTCGTCAACACTAAGTGTCATTATCGCAATTTCTGCAAACACAGGGAAGGTGTAAACGATGCACACACAAAAGAAAGGTTGCAAAATAAAATCCTCAGCGATATACGGCATTGCAGCAGTCCATAAGTGTAATTTAAACTACAACGGCTCTTCACCCGGTATGCAAACCACTGGTGCTGTGAAGATCTTTGGAAGATCAAAGGATAAACAAGGACTTTGCTACAAATTTTTTTATGGTTATGGTGATAGAAAAGTATTTGCTAATTTGCAAAATATATACAAAGCTGAAAAAATCGTAACCAAGTACGAGTGTATAGGCCATTACCACCAAAAAAGAGTTAGTTCTCGCCTGCGAAAATTGATGGAGAACACAAAAGAACTATGTAGAAGAGGCAATTTGACTGATGTAAGGATAGAGACACATTAAAAAATTGACTTTCGCCAAAATGTTGGTGAAATTGATGTAATGAAGAAAGTGCGCAAAGGGTCAATGTACCATGTTGCGGGATATCTATTACATATCCAGAGAAGAACTGTTTATTGATGTTAGCAAAGCTATTTTTCCTATATACAACACGCTTTGTAAGGAGGAAATACTGCAAAAGTTTCTCAATGGAAAGACGCAAAACGCCAGCGAGTCATTCAATGATACTATCTTAAACAGATTTTAATTCGACACACTTTGGTCTAGATATTCTTTGTTTTGGATATATGATGCCATAAGCCATTTTAATTATAGAGAGAAGGCTGCACATTGGATACATTAAAATTAATCAGTATTCATCATGGCGGTCACATGACAAAATATTTTAGTTTCTTCAACATTTTTTACAAACGATTGTCGATGTACAAGTTATCGTCACCCCAGAAGAAGCACCGAAAGATCCTCAGAAAACCCAAGATAATAATATTGAAAAGGAACGCCCTTCTTATGAAGCTGGAGACTTTTAGAATCATTGTATTATTGATTCTATTTATTTTTGTTAGCTTTTGAGAAATCTTTAAAATATTTACCATTGTGTTTCTTAAGCAATTTTTAGTTTATTTAATAGCCGATCGGACTGCCATTTCACAGCATCTTATCGTTAGTTCTGACTTTTTGCACACTTGTTTTACAAGGTCCATTCTATAACCTAAAACTAACATTAAAGTATTTTAAGTGTTTACATCTTTTTATTGGGATTTCTGTACACAATTTTGGTCATAACTTTGATTAACTTTTTAACCGACTGGCTTCTCTGATACTAGTACTGTGAAGCACCCATTATAGATTTTTATTTTAATTATATTTTTTCTATTAATGTTATATTCCATTAATAAAATATCAATGAAATATTTCAAGAAAAAAAATGTCTCATTATTAGAAAAAATGCTTATTTATGAAGAATCCTCCTTAAAGGTTTCCTCACAAAACACATTTTTCATTGCGCCTTTTTGCTACTTCTTCACATGCATTAAGAGTTTTTTTTTTCCTTATAAGCAGTTTTATTCATCAGACAGAAGATTGATAGTTCCCAAAATCTTGTCCTTTTTCTCTTATTGCTATCATAAACCGATAATTAACCTCATGTGTTTTCCGCCACAGCGAAAGATATTTTTTTAATAGTGAAAATATACTGCCACGAGGAGTTTCTACACGGCATTACAACACTTAAACTGAGACTTTTTGTCACTGTTAAATGTCTACGGACACGGATCAGTTAATTTTATCAAGCTCTAAAGAACTGATGTATCAGTTAAATCAAGACACAAACATTTACATTTGCTTTTTCACTGTTTTGTGTGTTTGAAGAGTACGTCAGAGAAGATTGTAAAGGTGGTGTAGCATTTACAACTAAAATGGAATCACTTATAAAAGTTACTGAAAAATTTTTCCAGACGATGTAGAAGTGTTTGTTTGTTTTTTTTTTTTTTCTTTTAATTACTGTAAATAATACATGTAATGCTGGCTTGCTCGAAAATGTCGCTTTCGAAAACAATTTGAGTGAATTTTTAAATTAGCACCTGGGGCGCTACAAAGAGGAAATACGTTATTTAAAAACCATTTAAAAACAGCTATTGTGAGCCCCAGCACAGAGCTTTTGACGCTTTAAATTTTGTCCTTCTTCTAATGATGACAAAATCCTATCTTTTATTTTTGAACGATGTAGATATGGCATTTTTTGGTTCCCCATATTTTGCCGCAACGTCTTTGTTTGACAATCCTTTATCAATGTTTTTAAGAGCTTGACATTTTTCTCGCGGACTTTTGTGGGTAAGTTTAAGTTTTTGTGCTAGCAAAATTTGTCTGTTCTGATTAAAAACACACAAGAATGCAAAGTTACTTGTTAACAAAACATTAGCTAAAATGTAACATTCGAATTTCTGAAAACATCACATTCTAATTCTAAATACAGTTATTTAAAAAACAAGATGGCTTAAAACTTGATTGATATTTGACGTTAAGTTCTCAATAAGCAAAGAATTAGATGTAGTGATAATCAAGGGATTCAATGTGGAATCCCACATCAAAGGCTATCACGCCACTCTCATCACCCGTTTAGAGCCTACTAATGTTGTTGATAAATTTTCAGTGGGAGTAAATGGAAGATAGTTGGACATCTAACCAAAGGCAAATTAGGTCGTTTCGCAAAAAATATTTTATACGTGCGAACCATAGATATGCATGCCAAGTTAAAGTTTGAGGGAAAAGGGTGAGCTTAGTAGACGGAGAAGGACTTCAAGTACCATGTACTCTCCTGTTTTCTGGAAAGAAAAAATTGTTTAAATATATTAAGAAAAAAGTTTACCATGTTATAATGTATAGTTTTTATTTATTGACTGCTACTTTACTGGAAACTTTATTGTAAAGATCGACGTCATTGCAATATCCGAAACTTTTTTTTTTTTTGTTTTTACCATATTTCTATCAGTTTGAATTCGAAAATCGATATTCACGCCAAGGGACAAGAAAAATCTTCAAAATAGCAATGTTCGAAATAACGGGGTATAAAATAAGCAAAATAAGTTATAAGACTTTCTAAAGTGTACGTCATTCAAAGTTATGATTGGGAAGCGATACCCAAAAGATTTTTTTTTTTTTTTTTTGGTAAAACTGCTGTTGAGATGAGAGTTGCTTCTGCTGTTCTGGATTTAATGATGGAGCGACTTCTATATTTGATGGTTTAAAAAATTTTTAAAAATGGATCCTGGTTATTTTACTGAACAGAATTGTTCGCCAATTGACGAACGACATCTATGCTCAATGGAGCAAAAGTCAATGACGGTTGTGAAACAGCAGCGTAAAATTTTACGAGCCCGTCAAAAGTGTTTTATTGGCAGTACTGAACAAAAAGAAGGTGGTGTTACAATCAAGGACAAAATATTATGACATTTATATGCAATTAGGACACCTTAATAAATAAAAAAAAATACCATTAAGCAATTAAAAATATGGATAAAGCACCCTTGGTTCACTCAATTTTAGGTTTACCTTTTGGTTAATAGACTTATAACTTAAAAAAAGAAATTTTTTTCTGCTAGAGCTAAGGGATGAAATTGACAAGTCCGTACTAATTTGGGATTGCCATTATTTTAGTGATTTTGGTCTAGAAAATCACTTTTACACCCATGCGTCAAATGTGAATTTGTGCTAAAATTTGATAAAAGTCTCATATAATATGTCCATGATTGTAGTTATGCTTCTGGTTTATTCCATAGTCAATAAAAAATTATTTTTCAGAAAAACTCATGAAATATTATTTTGTTTTAATTAGTTTTTATTGAGATATTTATTTAAAAAACTAGTTATATATTGTTACAGGTACGTGAAGGGGTATTAATTGTGCTCGTCCTAATATTAAAAAGACACTTGAAAAACTAATTTGAGAATATTTATAAAAAATTATCTAATAAATGAGTAGCCATGTGGTCTTATATTCATTTTAAAAGATTTTTTCAGATCTACATACAGAAATGCTTGTTTTTTTTTTGTTTTTTTTTTTTTATTATTATTTTTACAAATTTTAAACAAGTGTTTCTCAAATTTAAAACTGTGCGTCAAACAATTTTTGATAGAATTGACTTTTGATTGAAATTTTCAGAAGTTGTTTGACTTTATAAAACACGTGTTTTAGGAAAGTTTGAAAAATTGAAGAAAAAAATTTACTTTAGTGTAGTAGTTTTTTTTGCCTATAATGGTAAAATTACTCGTTTAAGAGATTTGTTTATGGTATCACCCTGAAAATTAGTATAAATAATCTGTTAAAATTTTGAAATCTATTAATAGCAATTTACAGTACTTGAAATTTTTGGCGCAGGCTATCGGTGACTTTTCTGAGCCCGCGGGCCCAAAATTCCTGGTCCCGGACCAAATTTTTGATTTTTATTTTAATATTTATTGCATGTTTTATTAATTTTGTAATTCTTGAAAAATAATGGCACAGTCAAAATCAAAAAAGGGAAAAAAAGCCTTAGCATTAATAGGCTATACTATTTTCATTTTTCCTTGTTCGAGAGCTTTGTTTTTTACTTTGATCATTTTTTTAAGACTCTGTTGAAAAGTTAGATATCTCTGAAAATGATATTAAATGATATTATTAAGCCGTAGTACGATAGGAGATAAGGATTGCATTGGTGAAATATTATTTTAATTTAGGTCGCCTCCAAGTAGATTGGCAGTTAAGGCCCTAAGTCAATGAAGAAAAAGAATTTTCGTTTTCTGAAATGTTTATAACTGATATAACTCAAGAACTAAATGATTTGAAAGAAAATAAAGCCATCATATTTAAAAATATTCCAGTGAACTTAAGAATGCATCAGATGTTCGCTCACAAGCCTTATTAAATATTTTTAATAATTATGTTAAAGGATCTTATTTTCCAAATGAACTAAAATTAGCAGATAAAACACCAGTATTTAATAAATGTGATACAACTATGGTTGCTCAGATGTAGCAAAAGTATATTTTTATTCATTAGATTACATATATACATTCATATGCACATTCAAAGCATTCTTACGTAAAATACATTGATATGCTTTAAATATACATTCATATGTTTTAAACATACACTGATATCGTCTGTAAAATCTGGTCCGTTGAATGTTTGCTATTTTGTTTTGATATATTTTAAAAGCATGGCGAATGGAAACTCTATTTGTGCGATTATTAGAGAGGAGATAGAGAGATAGAAGGAGGAGCAACCAAGAAATGCTCAACGGCTTATTCGTAGTGCTGCATGAACATCAATACTACATATAGAGCAACAATCAAGTTGATCATCGACAAATTCTTTAAGTATTATCAGTGACAGTGGTAATGATATTTTCACTGCTGCTGGTGTTATCGGAACAAGTAGCAGTAACCATTTTTTTGTCGCCGGCAGTAGTAATGGAAATAGGCAACTAAACCCTTGGGCCCCTCAAGATAAAAAAGCCAAGATCATAACCCTATCACCCTTGGAGATTAAATATTTCAAAAAGCAAACGGAAAGTTAAGGACTGAGGCTTTATCTTTTGATATATTTTGAAAACATATACCCTAATTGCTTCGTCACCCGAACTTTCTCGTCCCATGAGCAATCTCGTTGCCCGAGCTAGATATCTATTCAAGGTTGTGTCTGGCCGAGTGGATAAGGCATTAATCTATCTTGGGATCCTGGATCTGTGGTTTCGAAGCCACCTCAGAACCAATAATTTTCTTTACCGTAAGCTCAAATGGGAGCTCTAAGTACACCAGAACCAAACCCGTGGGAACCTGAAATAAATAGCTTGAAACTAATTAATTGTTGGCCCCCACGTTAAAAAATATATGCTGGAAATATGTTGAACTATTATTATTATTACTATTTTGAATCCCTAAAATCCCACTGTTAAAGAATTTTGACTTGCTTTGAAATTACCTAAATTGTGTAAAGTTATCTTAGTTTTTGAAAAGTAAAATTACTTAAAAGCTAAAAAACATATTATGTATTGCATGTTTATCCTTTTATTATGCTTATTACTATTTTCCTAATAAGCGCCGCTCTTCTAGGTGCGGTTCTAAGTAGAGGGAGTGCTAATTAAAGGGCGGTGCTAATAAAATAATTTTTTTCCAAGAATGGGGTCTTATTAGAGGGTGGCGCTAATTTTAGGAAATGCAGTTTGTGAAGTCAAAAAGTTCCATTATCTGGTGAAATAATGTAAGAGAAGGCAAGTTATTAATAGAAACCAAAAAAAGTCTTGCTGGGACTTTTTTGTACCAAACCAATGGATCAGGGTGGTATCAGAACATTGAAGGCTAAGTACCGCCAGAACATGGTGCGAAAGATTATTAGATGTTTGGAGAAAAGCAAAGGCATGCCAACAATTTTGATTTTAAATGCAATGCAATGCTAGTTTCAGCTTGACACCGCTTTCAGCATTACCCAGCGAAACCTTTGAAAATTGTTTTCGTAAAGCAGTAATCTCTCCTGCGAAGCAAGAAGCTGTTATGGCTGAAGAAAAAGATCCTTTCAAGAGTTTTTAGGATGGGATTGATGCCTCCCGAAATATGAAGCCAGATGCGGTACCAGAATATCTTAACGCATCTTCATTAATCAATATAGACTCTGGAGTTTCAGTTGTGCAACAACCACTAACAGACGCCGAAATTTTAGCTAAATTTCATAAATCGAGTAATGAAGACGACGAAGTAATTAATGTGACTATGAAGAAGAACATATAAAATTTCTCGAGAAAACTGATCGCGTGAGTGCAATCGAGCTGCTACAAAAGTTTCCCTTATTTTCCTCTAATGATGATGCAATTCAATTTAACTGTTTAAATATTAAACGCAACATCGATAACTGATTTTATGAAAAAAGTAAATTACAATTAATGAATATTTTAAATTGGAATGAACCTGGTATGTTATATATAATCTATTATTGTTCACTTGCAAATAAATTTTTTATTACTTTTACTGTTTCCGTTAAGTATTTAATGCAACGATGGTCGGAGCAGGAGGACTATTTACTGTCATGTACATATTTTTTTTATTTCATTTACCTTAAAAAAAAGTGTTAAATACACATTTGACCAGATAAATATACATAGGACCAAATAAATATAAAAAAAAAATACAAATAGGAAATAAAAAAAAAAAATCATCAAATTTTATTTTAAATATGCGTCTTATGGTTCTTATTCAAAAATTTTTTTTTCTGCTATTCATTACTCATGACAGTATGCTAAAACAACTGAATCATAATATTAGGCATCCTCCTGTTATGGAGGCGGTGTTCGTTTCCGTCTCTTAAAGCCATTTGATGGGCAACATCATGCTACAGCATAAATTTTTAAGATACAGAAACCGAAACATACAATAAAGAAATTAAAACCATGGTAAATATTTGTTTAAAATTTTTGATATGTGTATATATATATATATGTATATATATATA
>JAUZNK010049966.1:0-16051 GCA_035046665.1 Euphysa ruthae
CAGAAACTTCAAACTTGAACCAAAACCAAAACCTTGGACAGGGATGTGTGGAGGGAACAAGTTGAAGCCTTATGTGCCACCTGGCACGAAATGGATAGGTAACAGGTAACAGGTAATCCTGAATGCAACCAAAGCGTCGTTACATCCGAATGCCACTTGCCTCTTGCATACATTTATCTTTAAGACGTTCATATTCTAAGAAATAGAAATGTGACAAACAAGATTGAGGTAAGATTAGTGATTTATGGTTCCTTTAAAAAAGACGCAAGCGTGTTTCCCTGTAATAATTTAAGTAAACCTGAAGAAACAAACCTTTCTCCTCGTGTCTTCTCTTTTTGTGTTTTGACATTTTATTTTATTACTTATACATCGTTATAATCTAAAAAAACAAATGATTTCAGAAAAATTGTAACCAATTGAATTTTTTAAATGTATGCATGCATGCATGTAGGTATGCATGTACATATGTGTGTGTGTTGTGTGTGTGTGTTTTGTGTGCTAAAATATTAATGTGGTAGTGTGGTCCATTGGTTAACACACTGAAAGTTAAACCTAAGTTAAAGCAATATTGACAGAAAATTTCAATATCTGCTGTAATACAGTACAAATAGAAACTTTAAATTGAGCCATCACCTGAAACAGGAAACTAAGTGTTTTTAGTGTAATTACATCAAGATATCACTATTTCGCTATTAATTTCACTCAAATTATGTAATGTCTTACAACAGTCAGCAGTCATTACAGCAGTTCAAATAATTGTATGACAGTCACAGATTAAAAAATCCAAGGAAAATATATGACCCGAAGGACTTGACCAAAAAAAATTATCTGTGTAAGCCATATATAAAGAAAACTGGGAAGTTATGGAGATCAACATGCATTACTTGACATTGAATTCTCTGTGCAAACATCGTTGGTCTAATAAAATAATTTTAGTTTAGGCGTCACTCCTTTGGTCAGGATTCTGTATGAGTGACTCTGTCTAACTACTACTACTTCTACTACTACTACTACTAATAGTACTGCTGCTACTGCTACTGCTGCTACTGCTACTGCTACTACTACTACTTCTTGACAACATAAGATCTTAAAATATTTATTTGATGTGACTTAAGTATACAATAATAACGCACCAAAAATATTATTAAAGACAATAAATATATGTGCGCAATGATACAAATCATTTATAGTAAAATTTGTAATATTCTGAGATCATAGGAAAATGTCAATAAAAAATGTGCATGATACAGGAATGATCTTTGCCTTCTGCAACTGAATTTTGTTTTATGACGGATTTCTATAAGAAATCTTTGATCTTTTCAAAACTTGGAAATATTTCAGAAATTGATCTATAAGTGACAAGTTCACATTTTTCATAAAAATAATTAACATTAGAAATAATCATAAATACGGCTTTAAAGAAATTTTTGATCAATGGAAATCTTTTGGCTTCATAAGGATATAACATTTAGTTATACATAGTCCCTTATATAACCTTTCACATAGTGCCTTAAAGGTGAAAGGTGGTGTTTAAATGGCAATCCAAAACAAAATTTACTCTTAGAACATTTTAATTCGTAAAATCACTTATTATAACAAGTATTTAACCAAAATTTGTAATCAAATTGGTAAGTCTTCTGCTTCAACAATTTTATAAACCTGTTCCTAACTAATCATTACAAGAAAGAAATCAAATACTTAAAATAACCATGATAAAATTATTACTCTTTTCAAAGACAAAGGATGCTTCACCGTTATTATCAATAAAACAACTATATTTCCAAGTGTTACAAAACATATTAGACCATATTTTCCACTTAAAAAAAAACCAACAGACCATCAACTGTAAAAAAATCTGAAGACTCTTTGCACTAAAAAATCATAAAATAAATGGGACGTAACAAAAATTTTGTGAAATAAATTTGTGTTTTCAAATAATGCCTTCAAATGTCATTTAACTCGATACAAAATTTTGAATATGTTTATAGACTCAATAGTTTGAGACTATTCACTCTTTTCTTTTAAGCAGGGATCTCAAACGAAATTTTGATAAAAATCAATAATAGAAGATAATATAAGATACCTGTTATATTGATGAATTAATGCTGATCATTTCTTGAAAAGAACTTAGTACTTAAAATGGATGGTTTTTCTTCATATGAACGATTTTCTGAAACTAATACTTTTTTTCTCATGAATATAAAAATAAATAAATCTTAACATCATAACTTATAAGTATGAAATGGTCATGGTCTATGGTGGCGAGACTTGGGCAGTTAAGGAAAGTGACATGAAAAGATTAGAGAGAAACGATTTGACGTTGGTAAGATGGATATGTGAGGTGACATTGACAGATAGGAAATCCTCTAAGGAGCTATGCGAAAGACATGCTCTAGATAGTGTTAGAGAAGTAATTAAAAAAAAAGTAGATTATCTAACATATGCTAGCATGGAAAATGGATGTAAAAGAAATGAAAAAATATGTTTAATGTTAGGGTTTTGGGGGAATTTTAACGTCATCAAACATCAAAAGGCGACAAAAGGTCACTTATTACTATCTTAAATACATCAAAAGACATATGCTTGAAAGAACAAAAAGGATTTATAGCACTTCATCAATTTTAATGATGCGATTCTTTATTAAGTCAATTGAAAAGAACGTAAGTATATGCAATGTGAGTCAAAATACATCACAGTAAAAATTAAGCATATTTTACAAGCCCTAATTTCTCCCGCAAATGTCAAAAAATCTTTAAAACTCAGCCTACTAACTAACTAGCATTAAAAATAAACAATAAGGTGAATGAAATCCAAAATAAACTTAATAAAACATGAACCCTTGAATTTTATTAAAAATTTCCCTAACAACATTAGACATGAAATTATCAATTTGAAAGATCAGAAAGGGTTTTAATTAAAATTTTAAGTCACTTTGAAAAAAAGCTATAAAAATATAAAATTTCTTCAAGTTTGTTTCAACTTCTAAGTCATAAATTTAGAAGTAATTTTAATTTTTTAAATTTAATTTTCTGAAAGATTAAAAGCCACTACCAGGCAGAAAGCTAAAAGAAGAGATAAAGTGGATCTTACACAGACTAAAAAAAAGATTGGTTGACGTTAGACTTAAAGGACTAGAGATCATAATCCAAATAAAAACAAATGGAAAGCAGAGTTCCGCAAATGACCAGTATGTGGGAAGAAGCTTGGTGAATAAAAATTTTTGTGAAATTTAGGGATCTGCACCATTGAAGTATGAGCAGCAAATAAAAGCCTTGCGGTCCTTAAGTGAAGGTGTTAATTCTTTCATATCTTAGAACAATGTTCATGGAAATACTTACAGAACAGTAACAATAAGGCCACATTTCCGCAATTAGAACCTTCATGGCAGAAAATTTTGCAATGAATTCAATGTAAGAATTTCAGGAGAAGTTATTTTTGAAAGTTAGGATTCAGGACAGATATCAGATTCGACTGGTTTAGAGTTAATGACTGAGATATGTGAAGTTGTAGGTTGACACCATAAAGGCTAGTAGTTTTAGAGAAATGTACCCAGTCAGTGCGGTGGATGTCAAAATCCCCTAAAACAAAGATATTAGCAGATGGGTGAATTATGAGGTTGATTACACTGCAGGACTGTGTGGAAGGACAGCGGTATAAGAAAGATAACTGTTCAACTGTAGAAGAGGTGGATGCAAACAAATATATCATTGATCTTGGTTTTAAAGAGATTTTGCGAGCTACGGAAAGATTGTCATGCCAAGATGCCAAGGACATGCATGAAAAAAGATGAGTCCTTGCAGTTGATAGGAAGGTAATCAGGAACAATAAAGTTAAACAAACTTATGGAAGACACATGATTTGTTTCACAAATTGTCAAGATGTCAGAGGATGGACTGAAGAAGAAAGATTCCTAATGAGAAAAATTACTGTGAAGGCCATGAACGAAAGAGATACAGGTTTGGATGATGTGAGAGTCTGATTTAGATTTACATGATACTAAAGCGAGCCTGTACAGATGCAGGTTCACCCTCCAAGCGTAACTTGGCGCTACAACTGCAATGCCATTTAACAACTGTTCCAGCTCTTTTTTGTACTTTGGCAATGTAGCAATCAGGAAACTACTACCTCAGTACCCTCTGCAGAAACAACTAACAACTAAATTATTTAACTAACATGAGCACCCTATGCACATGAGATACCATATATTAAGATCACAAATAAGCTTTAATTTTAATTTTGAACTAATCAATCACATATAAAGTTGTGTACATGAATTTTCTATAGATAATAATAATATAATTAATCTAAGAAATTATAATTAATTAATTATAATTAATCTAAGAAAAGCTGAAAATAATTCTAAAAGAATATTAATATTAATATTTAACTTTTTCTGAAAAAAAAAAAAATGAATGGGAATAAGATTGAAATATAAGATAAAAAAATGGAGATAAAATGTTGACCAATTTTATTTATTTTTTTAGTATATGATTAAAGTTTTGATAATATTATACTGAATGCCTGATCAAATAAATAAAGAATTGTTCTCTTTTAAACGATATAAGCAATTATAAATAATAATTAATAATAATAATATTTATAATAATTAATATTAATAATAATTAAATAATAATTAATAAGTGTAGTAATTTAATCAAAATTAAACCTTAGAAAAAATTTTCTACTTTTCACAGATTTTGGGGTAATGTCTCAGACCTCAACATAATTTAATGAAATATCACGATAATTAAAGAAATAAAAATAAAGAAATAAGAAATTAAAGAACTATTTTAAATATAAATAAGATTTAATGTAAATCATCTAAGTCTCATATAAATTTCTTCAAACTTTTCAACAAAATTTCCTGCATCCACGGTAAAAATATCAACATTGCCTAAGCTTTTCTGTAACGATCCCTGTTTTTAACCTTCAAATGGATATATTTGATAAGGCAGCATAAATAAAAAGACAGGAATCTCTATGTTTAAAATATATTGTAAAGCTACTTAAAATTTTGTTCCAACTAGTATAATAAATGCTATAAGATAGCTAATAAATTTTTTTGAGATCAATATAGTAAGGTATGTGAAGTTGCTTATCAGCAAAACAAAAGAATTTTGAACTACTAAGAGTAATCAAGTGAGTCAGTAAATATTCCTTGTCCATTAATTCAATTTGTTTAATGTTTGAAGATGATAAAGGTCTAAAAACTGTTTGGCCACCCAAAACTTTACCTTTTTGTTAGATTTATTTGCTAAAAAGGCTTAGTTTCGATCAATGAAAAAAGGTAAGCAAAATATTGTTTGTGATTGGCTGATAAATTAAGATGCCAATAAACAAAATCAATAGTTTTGTGAGTGGTTCAAAGTTACCAAATTATCAAAATTTTTTACCAAATTTTGAACAAAAAGCTTCAATACCAATTTTACTCCAACTTTTTGCTTTACGAATCATTTTTTAGTCCCATCTCTTTATATATTGATATTTTTTTTAAAATAACTTTTTGTAATATTTGCCTGTGTTAGATGCTATTATTATGAAGAAGGGAAATTTTTTTATTTTCACAAAAACATCAAACAAGCAGAGAAAATTTAAAATTCCAAGAAGTTACGGGGAGCTTTCCCAAGGACCTCACAAGTTTTGAAGAGAAAGTAGTTTCTTTCAAAATATTTTGTTTGTTTTTATATGTTTATTCTTTCTTTTTGAGAAAGCCTTTGTATTTATAACTTCTTTTTCGAATTATTATTTTTTTTTTGTTGCTTGTAATTGGAAATTTTTAATTCCTGAGAAATTGAAAATACCACATATACCTTGTTGCCACAAGGCTAGCTAACAACCTGAAAAATAACTGCAATATGGCTTGAACAGAGAAACATAAAATACAGGTTTGAGTATCCAATACAACATCAGCAGATCTTTCACGCAAAACCAAAACTATGTCAGACCATGCCTAATGGTAAAAAACCATCTGCTCTCAGGAAAAAAGAATTGATTGCAGAAATTTTTTTTTTTAAAGTTACATTTACAGATTAATTAACTTGATATGAACATAAACTAATATAATTCTAATATATATAATTATAATTGATATATAATTCTGTATATAAATAATAGAAAAATAGACAAAAAATAATGTTAACTGACAAAAAAAAAGTCAAAAACTTTTGAACAAAATTCAGCGCACCTCAAAACATAATTCAAACTTTCCTTCATTCATATCAAACTCCATGCAATTATCCAAAAATAAAATTCTTTATCAGCACTTTTAGAATAGCAATGCTGATTAATAAACACTTAATAGCTAACACTTCCCCAGAAACTCTTCATTAAACACATTCCAAACAGTTATATCCTTTCAAAAGGTATGCAATATGGTCCTTCAAATTCATACAAAGTTTCCAAAAAAAGCGACAAATGGATTTTAACAATAATAAAAAAAAAAAAAAGATATTTCGGTTTCAAATAACTTGAATGATTTGAAAAAAGTTAGGAAAAAGCAACAATAAATAAGAATGTTAGAATGTTTTAAAAACCGAGAGATAAATGAATCAATGAGATTGAACTTCTAAGATTTAGATCAGTTTCTGGTCATTTTCAAATTGTCTAAAAATGAATATCTTAGTTAGTAATGCTACAACCTTAGAGGAACGTAAAGCACAAATATAGAAAAAATATATTCGATTAGTTTTTAAATCTTTATTTAAATAATTTTGTAGTACAAAAAACAAACTCTTTATTTTTACTGAACCATTATAACCATTATAACGCTGCACATTGATGATATGACACGTTGGATTATAACGCTGCACATTGATGATATTACACGTTGGATTTTACTGAACTAAAATGTTTAAACTGATAATGAACCAAAGGACAGGATTTTGAGTTTATATGTTGTATGCAATAAATCTGTTGCTTTACTGTCAATGTAATCCCTTTCTTCCAAAAATCCTGTTTTTATGATTGTATCAGAACTCTATGAAAAATTCCATTTTCGATCTTTTGAATATTCTTTTTGCCTGCAGAACCAAATTCCCTCAAAAATTCATATTAAAATGACACTAAAAATTTGCTATAAAAATATAAAATTTGCTATGTATTGTTTAAGCTTAGTTTCTTTTCTTTTAGTGGCATATTCTTTTCTGCTTTGATTGCAGAGTTCAAAATACTAATATTTAAACATGTTAACAGACAATTAAAACAAAATTTAGCTTTAGAAGTATATTTAATCAGAAATTTTTTAAACAACCCCTGTGTCAAAATGCTTGATTATTGCTATAGCCATATTTAGTCACATCTTGCTTAAAATCAAAATCAATATGACTTATATCCAGGAGATCTAGTAAATTCATAGTGTCATAATCATGAAACAAAATTTTTAAAAACTGGAAGCTGTGAAATACATAGCTTATTTTTCAGCACTGGAATCGGATAAAATGCCTCTTGCCTTCCTTTCATTTTCTTTCATAAAGGTGGATTATAATTTTGATGAATGAGATTGCCAGGTGTAAGCTTTACTGTTTTCATGATCTGAAATAAAACAAAGAAACCTTAACTGCTTCAACAAATACTGAAAGTATGTAATATTTTAACAAGATAGCAAGACTTTAGCTATTAAAGAATATATCATAAATCTGTACGCAATGATGACTAATATCACCTTTTTTAATTAAGGTCCCCTAAATTTCTATTTTAATAATAAATCAAATAGCTGCTGACCATTAAAAATAAGAGTTTAATTTTCTATTATGGATAGTTCACTTGATTAGGAAATGGTTGTTAACCTTGGAATTATAGTTTATCAATAATATAAACAAACAAATTTTAAAAATAGATATGGCTAAAAAAAAATAGAGAAAACCTATTTACAACAAGCACAGGTACACAAATACCCACTTTTCACATTAATTTTCCTTTTAAAAGTCAAAATACTTTCACTGTTTTTGAACTCATCAGGAATGTTATTTCAAAGAAAGCAGCAGCAGACATTATTAAATGTTTAATATTGGAATAAAACGGTAAAGAAATAAAAGCCCACTTGATTTATTCATTGGTATAAAGGCAATAATGCATCGCTATTCCATCTTTTATTTTCTAAATCATTCAAAATCAGAGTGAAATTTTCAGATAAGTTAATATTGTTAATCATACATTAAAACTTTTCAATTAGTGCCTTGGGAGTTTACCCAAGCAAATAATGTATGATGTACAACTTTTGCTAGGCATGTACTCCTAAACTAAACTAGCTTTATTCTATATACCTCTTGTATTTTTAAATATAATTCTATTTTTGCTTGTTATTTCTTCTAGGAATAAAAAGGGAAATTCAAATTTTGTAAAATTGGCAATGGAACAAGAATTTGAACCAAAAATCGTCTTCGTATTCAAATGATAATTCCTGGTAAACAGCCATTAAGGATATGAATATAATAATTTTTACAATTATGTAAATATGAAAAAATTTGGTATAATTAGAGGAATTTGGGTCATATATTTGGAAGTAAATTTTTGATGAATACCAAATAAAAATATATTACCTTTAACTTCAAAAAGAGGATGGGAACTTAAACTTTGAGCGCCATCAACTCTCATTGTGTCACCAGTTATAAATGAAGCAGCTGGTGACAGCAGGAAACAAACCAAACTTGACACCTAAACCATGTTTCAAATAAGCTTACTTTAAAACAATGATTGCATATTTTCTAGTCTTCTAATATAACTTTCTGTATAAATAATTCTGATTGATGTAAACCTGTTTCATTGGAAGTTTTTCAATGCATTTATTGGCTTTAATATTCAGGTCACTCAAAAAGTCAAGACCATCATAGTTTCTGATAAATATTTTCTGTTATTTAGGTACAAGGACTGGGCAGGGAGTAGAGATATGAGTTTCACAGATATACAGTCATTCCCGCTAAATGATTTCAATTATAATACACAAGAGAATATTATCTTTCGGACTAATGATAAAATAACATTATAAAGAAAAGTATTCTGTCATACTTAATTTATTTAGCTATACACTTAGATACAATGACGGCCTCAACAATATGAGTTTTAAAAATAAAACAATTAATTGGAATTAATAAATTGAAAAAAAGAAATCAAATTTTAGTGGTTCAATGGTTTTACAAAAGTATAATATTTGCTATAAAAATTACCAGTCCAAAAAATCATTTTTAACGTTGCCCATGTATTATTTTATCGCGAGTTCATATTCTTTTTTAGATTCCAAATTATTAAACAATGATCTGTTAACTAATTGATCTCCTACTTGATTTTCAAGTAAAAAATTGAGTCCAAACCTCTCAAACAGCAACAAATGGCAGCTGAATTAATAAAACAGCTATATTAGACAATAAAAATTTACCTCCTCCACTGTACCCAATCTCTTTAAGGGAATTTTTGAAATGACATCATTAAAATGAGTTGGGTTAAAATTATAGTTGGCGGCTGCTGTTTTAGAATATATGACACCCTAATAAGCAAATAATTATCATAAATGAGACAATACAAGCAAATTCATTGCATTTAAAAACAGTATAACTTGATGAAAAAAATCATATTTTAAAGCTTTGAAAAAAATTTTTTGATTGGAATACCACTGCAAGAAAATGAAATACCTTAAAATGCTCTTCTATGGCATAATGTCATTACTTGTAATAACAGCTAGGCATACATACCATGATTGAGCTTTGATTTTTTCAACAAAGAGGATTATTTTCAATCCAGGTCAACATAAAATAAGGTTTGATTGCTCTCTACAAACTAAAACAGATTTTAAAAACCATTTTGACTATTTTTATGAATAGCCAATAACAGAGAAACGAACAATACGCTGTTAGTTTGGCTAAAATAACCTAATTTCAAGCCGGCCGCACAGACAGTGCTAGCCAAAAAACAAGCCATTACTGATTAAAGCTAATAGAAAAAATAACCAAAACCAGAAATATATCTGCAGTTCAATCTCTCCTTCAGTAATGTTGTTTAATGTTTAAATGATTCTCTAATCTGAGCAAAGTCAGATTTTTATGGCTTTTCAGACTGAAAATGAGGAAAATGAAAATATTTTATTTGATTATCTCTGTTCTGTTCCAACTTCTAAAATATCTAAAGACATCCCTCCTGGTTTTGATATCAACAAATGGGTAAATGAGGATATTGTACTTGGGAACAGTGTTCACCCATTACAAATATTTACAGCTTATAAATAAAGATATAAAAAACCCTATTTCAAAAGCTGCAACTGAAAGATATTTTTAGAATTTGTTAGATGTTTATGTTTAAAGTTTTTTGCATTATATTATTTTATATATGTCTGGAACAATAACACAGATCAATAACACACAATTATTTGTATTCAACTCTTCCAAAAATTGTATTTTTTTATTTTTTTTTAAAGATGTTGTATGGTGTGTCAGTATAAGTTTGGCGATTTTTTTTTTTTTTTTTGAAGAAACAAAAGTATATGCTAACAATCGAGTCCTCGCTGAACTTCTACACTTTAGTATATCAAAAGTCATGAAAAGAGAAATTTTGTTTTGTTTTTTTTTTTTGGAATGACTGGCCAATATCTTACACATTAGAACTTTGACTAAGGCTCGTAACAGGCTAAATGTCATTAAATATTTTGAAAAAAAACTTGACACTGTTTAGGGCTTGAAACCTAGGAACAAGATTTTTTTGTATTTAACAACAGTATGGGTAAAAAGTTACTATTGACCTTGATGAAAAATAAAAAACGTTGTTTTTAGACCATATTTGGGCCCAGTACCAAAAATTAAAAATATTTTTCAAACAAAATCTACAATACAAATATTATCTAAAAGTATTTATCAGCTGGAAAATTTTTAGAACAAACCCTCATGGGTTAAGAAAAATTAATAAAAGATTTTGAGGGAACTACACAAATAAAATTCTGTTATAAAGTTGATTTCATTAAATATTTTGAAAATAAAATCTTTTGTAAAATTTTCTTAGCAAACATTTACTAAAATGTTTTATAGGTTGAACTAATACACACATTAAACAAGTTAAGGATCTAACATAAATGCTTAACAAATTTTTCCTTTGTTAATGGTGACATTTCATATTTAGTACAAAAAACACTCAATAAAAATTAAATAACTTGTTAAGGAAAAAAATGTAAACAAACAATTTAAAACATTATATTTTCAAAAAATGTATACAAGTAGTGCAAAAGTAGAAAAGAAAAATTTGTAAGAACAATTCTAAAAAGAGCCTAATGCTTCAACTCTTATTTTTTATAGTAAAATATCAGATAGTTAACTAAACTTTTTTTTGCTAAAAAAATATCTTACAGGAGCTATAGAATTTATTCGAATCCCATTCTCAGCCCATTCTAGAGCTAGTGATTTTGTTAAGTTCATAACACCAGCACGAGCTGCAGCTGTGTGACTGAAATTGAAATATATATATGACAGAAATCATGGAACACATACAATCCATTTTCAGTTTTATCAGTATTTAATTCCTGAAAAAAACATTTAAAATCCTAAATAATACCATAAAAACCTAATGAATGAATCCCAAGAGATGTGAGTTGTCGATAGGCTTGCTTTAATAAAATACACACAAATGGATGAACATGTGTGTGAAAGCAAATCATTAGAAGAAGTATGCATACAAAGAGAAAATTTTAGAAATTACAACAGCAAAATGTAATCATAGTAGTTGGGCAAGCCAAAAATAATATTTTTAAAAATATATATTACAAGTACAATCATTTAGTGGAAAAATTTTAAAGACTGTAAGGGTACTACTAATTAAATAGAAAGAAAGGAAAAGTCAACGCACTTCAAACGTATTTGTATTTTTAACATGTAGCCAACAAATAGTTTTTGAATTAATTTATTACAGAAGGGCACACAGGTTTAGTTCTGGTGAACTTAGAGCTCCCATTTGAGCTTATGGTAAAGAAATTCATTGGCCCTGAGGTGGGTTCAAACCCACAGCTCTAGGATGCCTTATCTGCTCAGCCAAACAGCCACAATAGAGTAGGCATGTTAGAAGTCCCAAGTTAAACATGATATTTTTATATATGAAGATATGATATCAGGCAGGGTTTACTCACATATGAAGACAGAATTTTAATGGAAATTTTCATACAAACTTTAAATTATTTGACTTGCACACACTAATATGCAGATTTCTGAGTAAATCTAAAAAAAATTTTGACTTGTACACACTAACATGCAGATTTCTGAGTAAATCTAAAAAAATTTGACTTGTACACACTAATACGCAGATTTCTGAGTAAATCTGAAAAAAATTCCGTATTATATTTGGACCCAGTGTTAAAAAACAAAATTTTTTGATAGCCGTTGAGCTAGCAAGAACTTACTTTAAAAAATACAACACTGTAATGTCATCAATTGCTACAATAATTCATAACTTCAGAAAAAACAAACAATTTAGTGACTAATGAACTCATGGAAAATCTATTTTATAGAAAAATATAGAAATCTTCAATAAAATAATAAGTTATACCTTTATAATGAATAAATAAATACCTAACTCCTCAAACACATCAATTAAAATTTTTTTATCAAAGTGGGAACCATGGTAAAATTACCAAAAATAAAAATAAAATAGTTTGAAATTTAGATAAGGTCTTCAAGTGTTTAATAGACGATTGATAGTATTCACATTCGCCATCGATCTTTGATCCAGATTATAGTTTCCCATAGGCAAAGTGAAGTGAAGTATTGTGCTAAGTAATTTAAGCTCAACATCTAAAACTGTTACGAATTTAATTAGAGGAATGTTGGCTATAAATAGCAACCGTTAATATATATATGTTCTAACATTATTAAATTTCAGAGGTATTTTTTGACCCAAAAATATCCTTGTTTCAGGTCCTAGAAACCAAGCCCAATAATATTTCAAAACAGCCAATATAATTTGCTAAAATTATATTTGCTCAACTTGCTAAAAATAAGATAATAAGATAAGGTAAAACATGCCTTCTATAGTCCTTTAACTAAATGCAAAATTAAAAACAGAAACAATGAGCAGCTTTTAATAAAATTTCATAAATGTTGTATTTAGGTCTAAAAGATTTTGGGACCCAAAGGGAGAAAACAGGAACTTTCGTCAGGAAGCCATTAGGGAAAAAATATGAAATACTCTTTAAGTTAATGCAAATTCTAAAAAAAAAAAAAAAAAAAATTATGAGCAGATTTCGAAATATTTAAAAAACACTATTTTTAGGCCTAAAATTACCTTGTTGCCCTGGGGACTAATTTCTTGAAAAATATTGAAAAATACCATTTTTTCTATCAAATGGTCCGAAGCTAAAAAACAAGAATTTTCAGGAAGTGGCCAATATAGGGTTAGAAACTCCCTCCATGGTTATTAACTTTTTACGTAAAATAAATAAATAAATAAATGAATAAATAATCAATTTTTTTCAAAGAAAACAAAAAACTTTACTCACGACATCATTGGAATTCCATTCCAATTACATGCAACAATATTAACTATGCTCCCACCATGTTGCCCCATCCAACTATGAAAAGCTAAAAATACAAATTCCTTTACCTAAAAGAATTTAAAAGTAAGCTTATCTTTAGAGCACTCACACTGAGAGCACACAGGTAATAAAAAATTTTGGAAATTATTAATTGAACTATTGTTATATAAAAATTCAAGGGACATCCCCTATCTTAACAGAAAAATAAAAATAATCAAATGACTTTCATGATAGATAAGCTTATAAAACTGAAACTGTGTCATAAATGATCAAATGCATTTAATATAAATAAACATACTTTTACTACAATAAAATAACAAGTCAAGGATTGGTGAATTTATTAAGTCCTCAACAGTAATGAACAATATATAGATACTAAATAATTTCAAAAACATATCCTCACTAAATTTACAATACCTTCGCGTAAACAGAAATATGTCCCATTAAGATTTGTATCAATGACTGCATTCCAACCTTTTGTTTTAATGTCAGAAAAAGAAGAAATAAACTGCCCACCGCCATTATTTACCAAAAAGTTCAATTTTCCAAACTTTTGAACAACATGCTCCATTAAATCTTTTACCTAGAATAAATTACTGTGTTAGAGGCCAGTTTTTGAAAAATGTTAATAACAAGTACTAATTTCATATATATTGTCAATATCTTAACTCAGCATAAATTAAGCTTTTTGGAGATTAAATTTCTTTTGATATAGGTTAATAAAAATTTGGATGACGCACCTGTAAATAAAAATCTACAATTTTTTTTAAAAAAATATGTCCTACTGTACATTATATTTCCTCTTTCAGAAGAACATATAAAAAGAGTATAAACTAAAAGTCAAGCTTATCAACAGTTATCTTATTTCACACTATAGTATAGGTGAGACACTGGAACCGAAACCAAGTGACTTATTAAGGTAGGTAGTAATAATGTTTGGATGATCAATATCACATACAGGCCTGGTCAGGAAGATATTGCTAGGTGTGCGGTAACCACACAGCTAAGATATTGATTAAAAGTACTATGTACAGATTTTTACCAAATTATCTTAGAATGTCAACAAATTGAGGTGTGTGGTGTGTAAATCAAGAAATGTGGTCACCACACACCTAAAAAATTTTAGATGTGTCCCCCACAAGAGTGTGATCACACCGAATTCCTGAACAAGTCTGAACATACCTGAAAATGTACGTATCTAAAAATCAAAAATTACGGGGTCATTCAATTCACATAATTATTTCTTTTCATTTAAATAAAAGTTGTGAAATTAGAAAAAACAAATGAATGAACCTCAAGAAAAACGTGAAATCACTTTTGCTTTTTTAGCCAGATTTTAGGAAAAATATAAATTTCTAGGAAAATTGTATTTGATTTTTTTTTTTGTATGTCCATATCTTAAACGTAAATTCAAATAAGCAGGTCACTTTTAGAGGAGGGTCTTGATGCTTATAAAAAATTTCATTTTGATGTTGTGTGAAAGATTTTTATAAGCACCAAGACTGCTCAAATAAGTGTGTTAAAAAAGGAAAAACTTGATTTAGAAATGCTGCTTGAATCAGGCGTGCTACATTTGAGGACGGCAGATATGTTGATGAAGTTACAGAGGTGTACTTTCACCTTTTGAGCATCAGTGTGAGCAGAAAGGAAACAGTGTACCGGAAATAATAAAAACCATGATTGAAAGTTTATCAGATCAAAAGACTTCCATCAGAATCTCTTTTATCACTACTACGTGTTGAAGCCCATTATGTCAAAATCTACCCCTTAAATGTCTTTATTTATTTTTTTTTTTTTAAAGTTATTTTCAGCGTTTATTTACAGTATGAAATTTAATGTTATTTGGAATTTTTTTGGTTGAGTTATGACCCAATATGTCAAAATTTACCCCCTAAAAACCCCTTAAATTTCAATATTTAGGCTTGTTGTGCAACTTTTTTTAAGTCTATTTGTTTTTTGTCTTAAAATTTTTTTCAGCTTTTAACTACCAAAAATAATGTTATTTTAAATTTTTCTGGTTGAGCTATCACCAAGTATGTCAAAATTTACCCCCTGAAAAGCGCTTTTATCTTCTCCCTATAAAAAAAAAAAAAAAAAAACATTAAAATTTTTTGTGATAAATTATTCTTTGTATCTACCTGCCAAATCGGCTAATTTTAGGAACTGAATTCCTCATATTATCAATAAAATAATGGCACCAATATTTTGAGCAATATTTTATTGTATTTGATGACCTAATTTCTTGTAATTACAGTTCCTTATACTTTTATCAAGAGTTTAATATAGCGTTAGATGCGTAATTAGCAACTGGACTAAGATCAACAAAAAAATTTCTAATTTCTACTGAATTTTAGGGGGCTGGGTCCAAATGGCCTAATTTGGGCATTTTAGGCCCATAATACCTTTTTGTTGATAATTCAATTTATGCAAAACTTTCAGAAAACTTAGATACCTCATTGGATGCATAATTGAGAGCTGTACAAGAATGAATTACGTATTTTAAAAGTACCCCAATTTTAGGGGCATAAGTCTCCATTGTTTTCATACAAAAAAGAC
>JAUZNK010049977.1:0-13842 GCA_035046665.1 Euphysa ruthae
TATATATACATATATACGCAATATATAAATAAAAACCCAATAAATTAATATTAACATTTAGGCAATATATAAATAAAAGCATATTAACTATAATTAATTTCAATCCATGCTTCATCTATTCTAAAAAAATATTTTAATTTAAGGATCAAAACGAAAATTTACAAAAATATGGTTGAAGCAAATAAAATTTACCGCATATTATTTCCAATATTTTAGGTTTTCCTTTATCAAAAACTTTAACTCGTGAAAAATGATAAATTAGCTATTGTTTGAGTGTGATTATTTAATATACACAATTTTCCACCAATTCACTTTAAATAACGATTCCATGTCTGCTTTTTTATGCGTTTACACACTTATCATTAAGAGTTTCAAAGAGACCAAGAAACTGAGGCTAGCTCAAAGCTTTTTTAAACAAATTTGTTTATGAAATCTGTTCCAAACAATCTTCAAATTATTTTTTATAAAAAAATTAAATAGAAATAAATAAACCGTTCATGTTTAAATAAATCTATGTAATTTATTTTGTATCTTAAATATATTTCAAAACATTTTCTATGTTATTTGATATCGTCTAAAATTTTTTTTTATCTTTTTGTCTAACTGAAAATTTCAATTTTTTCCAAAACTTTGTATTTTTTCTTTGTGCGTTTTTATTTATTTCATGAGTGATTTGTAAATAGTATAAATATATATATATTATATTATAAACATTATAAATATTTAGTATATATATTTATAGATATTATCGTGAAAAAGGTTAACAATAATAATAAAAGAAGCATCAAAAATTTTTGACTGTCTAGAAAACATTGCCTGGAATTATGTTTTTAAATGCTTCACAACTTAAAAATTTTATAACTCAAGCTCATAATATCTGCAAATAGATTTTTGTATCTTTAATGATGGCTACCGTTAATATGTAAAACAAATTTAAAGTCAGTCAGTCACTGTTCAGTACAACATCAGAATTAAATTATATACTCACTATTTGAAGTGGACAAATTATTGACACGTAAATGTCTCTAAAGATGAATATAAGGTTTATTATATTTCATTTCTAACTTTACAACTATTTTACCAGTTTATCAAATACAAAGTCCACATTTTGTAAATCCATATAATAATGCTCTTAAATAAAAAATTTACATGTATTTTACACATTTTTAAATCAAGCATTTTCATCTGTCATCAAAAAGAACAAAAAACTACTTGATAGAACCATATATTTTGGATTTTCATTGGTTGGTTGTAACAACAATATCGTTTTTGATTGACGTTTTGAAACAATGGGCATATAGAACTATATCATAAAATAATGGTTTTTTTTTTAGCATACTTTAACACATCAGTATAGCTGAAATGGTAAAGCGCTGACTTTGCATGTAAAGTTCAATTTACTTTTTTAAAAGATTTCTTTTTAAATGTCCCAATTAGTCAATTTAAAAATTTTTTTTGGGGGTTGGGGGATGAGGGTGGATCGTGAGGATATAAAGCTAGTGATAAATAATAGCCGCAGAACTCAATATAAATAAATATATAAGTAAATAAATAAAAATCTTTTGAAAGCGTTTGATTTAAATTTTAAAACTTGTTGCAAGTTGAATCAAAAGTAACCATTTTTAGCACAGCTATTTTTGATGTTTGATGAAAAATTGTAAAGGGCGACGTCATTTTGTAACAATACCTGACAACGGATGTACGTAACTTTTGTATATTGTGTGAATTTATCATTAAAAAATAAAACAAAATAACTCGCATTAAAAAACTCATGCAAACCTGGCTTCAACATAAAACATTATAACAAGGAAATATGTTGGCATTCATTGATTTTGAAATCACACATGTATATATATTTTTTAAATCATACTAATATGGCAGTAATAAACCACTGTACGACTATCACATAGAATGGCGCATTGGCATATGGAGAATCAATTAACAACTAATCATCTAGTTTAACACAAAGTTATGATATTTTTCCAATAAAAATGAAATACCTTGATTGATTCAAGGTTACGATCTGTATCATTGAGCACTGATTGAAAGTCTTTACTCCAGTTCTGCATATTTACCAACCAATAATAAACTGTATATTTTAAGTAAAATAAATAGTTAAAAGAATTATTAGTTGATCGAAATTTGATACAAATAAAAAATTCCTAAGTTATAAAATCTCTTTCAAACTAAATATAATTTGTTTTGATCTTAGGATCATGTTAAGCTACAAATACTATTTATTCATATGCTGTACAAAATCACCAAAACAGCAGCCCTTCTATCATAACAATATGGACCATTGCAATGATAAACGTTTTTAAATAAATATTTCCTCCAGAATTATCAACGAAATTAAATTTTATGCTTTTAAAAAAGAAAAAGTCTAGATTTAGCAATATCAAATAAAAATGAGGAAATTATCAGGGCAAAAAATATCAGAGAATAGCATAGCAAGCACAAAGGAAATTCATTACTAAAGCTATTATTAGTAGCAATCAGGAAGTCTATCAACGACACATACAATTAAAGATCGAAGAATAACTTAGTATAGGAACCAGTCAAGTAAATACTATAATACAAAGTGAGTTCATACAATTTCCTTCTGTAAAGTCACCAATTCATACAGAATCGTTATGAATGAATAATGATGAGGATGAAATTATCATTCAATAAATCTTAAAAAAAATTAGCATAAAATAAATATTAAATAGAATAGATTTCTGTGAAATAACTTTAGTTTGGATACACCATTTTGCTGTACTTTTGCACGTCATTCCAATTTTTAATTTTGCTGCGTAGGTTTGAAATCACAAAATATATATTTATAGAAAATTTTAATAAAATAAAACTTTTTCTGGATGGTCCAATCAAAAAAAAAAAGAAAAAAAAAAGTATAACTATAACTAATTCTTCAGGTACAATCATAAAAAGTATGGCCTAACTTTCTAATTTTTATTTTTTTTTCAACAAATTATTTCGAGTGTCTTGAGTCCAAGGTAGAAAAGAGAACTTTTCATAAATTCAGTAAAAAATCAATCTAAAAGTTGGTTAAGCAACTTCTGATGACATTATATAGAATTTTGAGAAAATTTTAGTTATTTTTCAAAAATGGACGATTTCAGGCTAACCATAAGGATGTAACAGTATAACAAAAACACAGGATATTTCAGACTGAATTTTGGATGAAAAATATGAAAGTATTTCTAAAAATCAAAAAAAAATGTAATTTTGGATAAGTCTGTATAAAAACATTTTTTAAATTGTGGTAACTTCCTTTTTCCAACATAACTTTTAAAAGCATAGAAAGCCTATACAAATAGAAATGGTCAATAACTTATTTTTAAAATACATATATTTATAGTTTTTATGCATACTTGATTAAACAAAATAATATATCCTAATTTTCCTTTTCCATATGTATCTCCTTCATACTTATAATTTTTGTCGTCAAATCCCTTTCTACTGGCTTTTAATTTTTGAAGCATTGTTTAATTTGTCTAACTGGTAATTACACCAGTAGCCATTAGTACGCGGGCAGAAATTGCGACAAGCTGTGGCATCATTGTTTGCTAAACTCTAGTGTACGAGTACAGTGATATTTTTTTTCATATGTCACCTTTGTTGTCTTATGGCCATACCATAATAATTTTGGAGTGTGTTAGCCACTTTATCCGTCATTCTTCCTCTACCGGTAAGTCGCTTACCGTCAGTTAAGAGTTCAACCTTATGATGAACTTTAAGGGCTCTCAACTATTTTTTGGACGTGACCAACGCATTCACTTCTACAATACCTGCGTTTTTGCAAGGTGCTATCGAGATTAACTGCTTTTACATTTATCGGGTCATCTTTTACAAATACTGGTGAATATGTTATTTTCTGTTAATTCTGCTGAAGCTTTCAATTCTGTGCAGCTTCCATCAATGCAACTTAGATACAATTTTGTTGTATGGGGATAAGTCCATAGGAGGGAGCATGTTCAAAATGCTAAAAAAAAGTTTCGATACCGGTAAGGTCAATTTCTCGAAAGGATACGGCTGACCTTCTGTTAATATCAAATGCTTTTCTCTCCTGTCGAAACTTATCGTTATCATCATCTATATCATTATCGACAACGATTTTAGATTTAAAATAATCATTCGATCACTCGCATCGTGGACAGCGAATAGAAAATAAATGTGCCGATCTTTTCTTTGCGGTAAAGTCATGTTTCATTTATAATTTTTTATATGGACAACATGGGTAAGTCTCAATAAGTTCTCTTAGAATGTCAGTTCAGAGTCATATGGAATAGGTTTTCGATCAGCCGGAGTCCCCATTTTTAATTTTTTTAGCCGAATCTGATTTATAATACAAATTAGGTGTCGTTGTTACTTCTAGTTCTAATTATTTATTCTTACTTGATTTATTAGGTGTTTGTGGTGTTGATATTCCAGAAGACGTCTTTTAAATCTAGAATTAGTTCTCTTTTTAAACGAACCATTATTACATAGGATAGCAAACTATACAAAAAAATCACTGGCAAATATTTAAAAATAGGTTTAACAAGAGCGCTGTTAATAAAGTGAAATATACTATGTATGTCATGTGGTCTAGTTGTGGAAAAACAAAGTGGCATAGACACTGTATAATCACAAATTTAATGACAGCGATAGATATATAATATATATATACATCCTTTAGGAAATTTTGAAGGTCTAAAAGTGGTTGCAATGGGCTAAAATTCTGCCCATTCAAAGCAAAGCCTTACGTGGGGCACTTATGATTTTTTTTTTTTTTTTTAAATGATTATGATTTTATACGATATTCAAACACTATCTAAAAAGTGTACATATGAACTTTCGCAATCGATGTAGAGCATAAGAAAAGGAAGAATCTTGACCAATCGAACATAAAGATAGAGAGAATTTTCAGCAATCGACATAGAATATAAGGAAAGAGTGAAACTTGAGCAACCGACATAGAACTTAAGGAAAGAGCGAATTTTGAGCAATTGAGTTTGGACATAAGGAAAGGGAGGATTTAACAATTATATCGTAAGAAATAACGGTTTCATTTCATAGTAGTTTATTTACAATAAAATTACAATAAATATATAGATAAAATAGGTTTCAACAACAGAAATGCATGCAGGTACTAAATTATTATATATATATATACATATTTACATTTCCTTTAAGGAGAATAATTTTTACTTTTAATTTTAATTGGAGTTTACGTGCTAATTCAGTTTGCCAAGTTAAAAAGTTACAAAAATGTTTGAAAAAAAAAGAAAAAAAAAAAATAGTTACAGTTGATCAACTAAATCTACCCTTACTTTCTTATCTTGTTATGGTATTGAAGAATGTTTCTTGAATCCAATCTAACTTGTATCCACCATTTAGCAGCTAGAGATTAGAGTGTTACGAAAACAGTTATATCTATCTGTTTAATAGTTTCAAACATTTTTAGTGCTAGCAGAAAAATTCTTTTAACATATCAACTCCCCAAGACGATCGGAAATTTACCAAAAATTATAAGAGGTACAGACTCAGTCCCGTAATTTTATTTTAATATTCAACTATCCACTTTGTTCACAACTTTCTAGAATGTTTACAAGTATATTATGAACAACATATCTCATATATTCTGCAGATCTAATCTTTCTTGCTTTATCTCTTTCCCCTCACTTCTAGCCAAGTCAAAGACAGGCAAAACTAGAATAGTAACTCCCATTTAACCACCGTGATGCTAATCAGCGTTTACTTATCACAGTACACTTTAAAGCTAAATGGAGAAAATAGAAAGGCACCTTAAACAAATGCTTAGTAAAAAAAAATATATATTTATAATTGTTTTGAGTGAATTATTATATTATTTCGGCTAATTTTGAAAAATGTTCTTCCAAAATAAAAATCCAAATATCTAAGCTCCATCAAAAATTTAAATCTATTAAAATTCTGCAAATATTTTACAAATAAAATCCAGATAAATTAAATTTCTGTATAACAACAATATTTAATATTTTTATGCAAAAAATGTCTTATTAAGGTAAAGGACCGCGAATAGTGTAAAAAGTCGAAGCTTTTAATTCTAAATACTCAGTAACCTTTTATTTTTTCCATTTGACGATTAATATGCAATATAACCTTAAAATCAGAATATAAAACATTGGACTGGCAATCGTAACGTAAAGTTAAAGCCAGGAATTACGAAGAGCTTGAAATTTTCAAATCTAATTATAAGATAAAAGAAATCTAAAACAAAGTCTCGGATTTTTTAAACATCTTAGTTCGCTATTTTATCACAGTGTATTGTGTCAGGAATATTTTAACCCATATAAATTCCAACTGCGCTGGAATGACAAGGCAGTACTAAAAATAAATCGGAGCCACCTTTTTTTCATATATACACCCAATGCCACCAAAAACTTTTACTGATCCTAAAGACATCAAAGTTGTGCCGAAGAGACAATATTACCTATCTCAAAAAACGGTGAAATTGTGCCAGTGTATCTATTTAAATTTATTTTTGAATTATGTAGAATTATCCAAAAGGTATAGCTCGAAAGACAGTTACTTAGTTGCTTGCTTTACCGAGTTTTGCTCATGTAAACATTCAAGTTCAAACCTGCAATAGGATCAGACTCGTGATTGTATAGAATTTTTATGCTTTGTAATAACCTTCTAGAAGAAATCAAAGAAAAAGGGTGGTTAGAAAATTTAATAGACTTGTTTATTTGAGAATATACTGCGGATTTAAGATATGCAAGCAAACTATGTATGTAAATTAATTGAAATTGATTCGCTATATTTCTTGACTTTTCTGGTTTAATTAATTTATCTATCAATTTATTAACTTCATTCAATATCGGACATCATTGTTTTAATTGTTTGTTAGTATTAACTATTGATTCTTTGGAAATGTTATTACCCCAGCGTTAAATAAGGAGCACATGAATTGTGTCAACATATTACACATCTTTTGCACGATCAGTTTTTTAAATCTGGAGAAAATTTACTGGCTTAAAGTAAGAAGGTTCTTGGCTTACATGTCCAAGTTATGAGAACTGATATTCTAATATAATTACGCGAAATAAAAGCATAATCCAAATTGTCGACATATCAAAATAGCCGGGCTTATTTAATAGTGCACAAAGCAGGCCAAAATAATTATCAGGATAACATCAAATGAAATTTCAGTGAAATATAAATTTCTGAGAAAATCAGTGTTGATTATTTGGCATCAGCGTCCAGCTTTATAAACAATTGTCTGTGGCCAAATCATAATATTCACAGATTCTTTTAAAGGAATGAACGTTTTAGTTGGTTAGTACCAACTAAAACAGAATCACAGTTAGAAATATTCTCCACTGATTATGTTAAGGCGTATGTATCATCACAATGTGTATTAGCACAACATGGAAGATGGAGAATCAATAAATAATAGATCAATAACAGCAGCTTTTCTGAGTAATAAATAATATCAATTTGAAAATTTCCCAGTGTCTTATTCGTTTTTAGATGCCTGGCATCTCAACAATAGCATTATGCATAATTTCAACGTAAATTTTTAATAAAGAAATTGATTTCAAGTCCAAACTTTAAAACCAGGAATTTAGCGTGAGTTCGAATTGCACAAAAAGTGTACTTTAAATCATATAAAACAAACTTTATTTAACCAAACCAAAGAAACAGGTAATTCTTTGAAAATCTAAAGACTTCAATGAATTCAATAAGCTTATGAGCTTATATAAAATCTTTATAAAAAACTGCTCAAATACCGATGAGCGGATATGGATGCAAAAATACTTCATAGACTTTGACGAGTGTTCAAAATATCGGAATAAATAGTAATAATAATAATAATCAATTATCGTGTTTCCCGATGCATAAGAAGTTTCTTGAGGAAAAGCTACGTTTCAAACGTAAAGACAACCACAAATCTTTGTTAGGAACATCCATAGAGCCAATAGCTTCCTCGAATTGATCCCCAACATATGTTTCTGAAAAAAAAAAATTTATATATATATATCCATTATTATACATATGATATATATATATAAAACCATTATTAAGATACAGTGCCATTAATGTTGCAGGAATTTGCTCTGAGTATGGCATGTTAGAATATAAGTCATCACCAGTAAACCTCCCCTTACCACAATATCCTAAAAAACCAAGTGTCATGCCATTTAAAGTTCAGATTGCGTAAAGATTAATTCCAAATCTAGCTCTTTTTGTACAATATACTGTTTAAAATGGAGCAACTCATCCACACCAAAGAATTTTCTAGAATAATAAACAGTATGATATTGATTAATCTAAAATCTTTGTAGTCGATGATGGTTTTTATCATTACAATGGAACAAAGAATTATCATTAAAATGAAAAATTTTTAACAACAATTCAAATCAATCACAAGACATTATTTTTGCAAATATCACAGTTGAAAGATTCCGGTTGAAACTACCCACATCTAGGTAGTTCGCCATGAAAGGCTTAATCTTCATTTACTGTTGGGAACTCAGTTAAAATAATTTTTCACATCAATAAACAACATACATACAAAACCCTTTTCTAGTCTGTTTCATAGAATATTTGAAATTTCGCAAAAATTTGGCTAAATCTAAAGTTTCATTGCTAAAAAAATGATCAATTTTGGCAGAAATTTTTTAAATTTTGCGTAACAAAATGACACTCGCAATATTCAAAACATGGAGAGGATCGGAGAGTCAAGGAATGAGAATTTTTGGTATATTGCCACATGGTTTAAACTTTGAAACTTATTCTAATCATAATATCTTATATTTATTATCACTCTAATAATATCTAATTTTTTCCCCGCTTCCTTGATTTTGCGTACAGATATTCACCAATGTTTTTCTCTTAGCCATTCATTAAATTTTTTTTTCCATACTCTAAAAAATGACAAAAATCCTTAGTTAGGCCAGCTAGCTAACAGGAGTTGTGGGGGTGAGCAGTGCTTAGACAGTCTCGTTCAAGTTTACCTTAAACTTGAATGAGAAATTACTCCTTTAAACAATTTTAAACAATAATAAAAAAAAAGAATTTCTATACTTTACGATATTTTCAAATTTTTATATGATAACCAGAAAAGAGATTTAAGAAGTGCTTTAAGACATTTTTCCGATAAGATGTATTTTATCTGACTTTTAAAAATTCTTAGGGTTAACACTTCGGAATATTGATGCTTTGTTGCGTATCTTTACTTAAAGGTTTGCAATCTTATAAAAACAAGTAACTACTTTGCTTTCAAATGACAACAAACATCTATTGAAAAAAAAGTTTTAAAGTCAAAAATCTACCAATTTCATGTTCTTTTAATCAAAAGTAATTAAAAGTTCTCTTTCAATGGGAACTTTTCACACCCTATGCATACAGCAGGAAAATTTTCTTTTGAAATTAAAATCAGCTGACTATAGACCTGAATTTATAGCCTAGTTCCATTATGAAAGTTTTTTATATGGGCTAATTAACGGCTGATTTCAGAAACTAAAAACAAAGTAAGCTTGGTAACACAAGCTTACATTGTTTTTAGTTTGATTCACAAACTCTCGTTAATACAAGTCAAATGGCTTTTGGAGGCTTGCTAGCCTGCCTCAAATAAATAATGATCAAATTATAAATCCAGAATATCAATTCTATTTTTGTTTTTCTGACCTTTCCATATTCTTTAAATAAATTGTTCCATTAAAATACAAACATTACCTGCTGAAACCTGTGAGATAGTAGAAGTGCTTGATGCAATATGAGAATTTTTTAAATCATCATTCTTCCTTGAAGTGGAAGGTTGACAAGAAAGCAAAAACACCACCTTTGCCATCTCATTAAAAACTGACAAAGAATAAATATCGCTTAGGTCTTCCAAAGAGAAAGGTAACTGATTTTCCTCAAACCACCGATTAAAGTAATTGAAGTCAATTCCAAGTTGTTGGGACCCAAACCAACTAAAAATCATAAAAAACCACAACATTAAAATCACAAAATTAAAATCACAACTATCAGTAAAAATTCTAACACCTTACAAAATAAATATACTCTAATATAATAACACCTTGCATTATCAATACACCATACAATATTTAAAAATGTTTAGAGTTTGATGCAGACTGTTTGCAACTGAAAACATACACATAAATAAAACATTTCCATCTAAACCACTTAAAACACAAGGGAAACAAAGCTACGTTATAATATATTTAAAAAACAAAGAAATAAAACGCTGTATTTCCATGAATGTATAGTTCTATTAGTAATCTATTTGAGGAAAAACTGTTCTATTATCTGGCATAATCTAGTGGTTTAGTTCACCTGGTCAATTTTGATTGGGAATACTCTATTTGAATTTATCTTTATGTTTTTTTCAATTCTGATTGGTTTCTCTCCATCAAAAATACTAAAAAATCACCAGATCTTGCAGCTGAATTCTTATTGGCAACTCAGCAGTAAAGATCATTTTTTATTCTTCTGAAAATACAGTATTGTAAAATAAAATGATAAAAATTTAAGCTGCTGACTGTTATAGAAACAAATAATATATATCATCTTTAAGTAATCACCGTGAACATTTAACGTTGCTCTTCAAACGACAAATATACAAATTATAAAAAAAAAGTGAAAGTAATAGAACTTTTTGTAGATTTACCATTTTGAAATATTCACAATAAAAAATCAAAGGTCAATAGTATGATTTTACAAGTAAATTTTTAAAGCATTGATTAAAAAACCATATACCTGAATTTTATCTCTTGATGAAGTATGAATTCCATCCAGGATTTTATAAATTCTGTTACAGATATGCACATGAGTTGAACACCTTCAGCCTTCGGCAAACAGTTCAGGTTTTCAACAACAGGTCCAAGAATGAGTTCGGAAACAACTTGAATATAACGGTTGGGTTCATAAGCTCTCAAGCCTAGCAAATTAAGAAAATTTAATTAAACTTCAGTCAATATCATCACCATAATCATAAAAATTTATTATCGCCTGATTTTGCAGGTTTATAGTCTTAAAATTAAAAGTTGGAGCACTTTTTAAAGCTAATCTACTTAAGTTATTATAGGAACTGGCCTCTTTTATCGTGGAGGCCAGACAGAGACTTTCCTCACTTGACTAAGAACTATACCTAACAAGCAAACTGTTCGCACTAGTCTAAAAATTGATAATTGTTAAGTTCTTCAGAAACATAAAAAATAATTTTTTTTTTGAGAATATTTACGTATAACAGTTTAATGGTAAGTTTTATGCATATTTGGCTCCAGTATCAAAATAAAACAACTTAGTAAAAAATCTAAAACTTTAAGCGTTCTTAAAATTTTAAAAGAATCTAATAAACATTAACTTTTCAAAGAAAATCTAACAAACAACAGTCAGACAGACATGTGATGGAACAGCCTCGTCCAGGGTCAAAAAATGTGACCATGTATCAAAAACAGTATGAAAAGCAAATAAATCAGCCACATAAATATTCAGACATAATAGAATTTTCTATAATGATTAATAACTTACTTTCTCCCTTCCTCTTCCAAACTTTCCCAACTGGCATATGCTGGCTCCAAGCTTTTTTGGTTCGCCATCGAACAGCTTGTTTGAACATTGCCTCACTTTCATTAACAAATGACTAAAAATTTAACAGACTCTAGCGACTAATGAAAACCTCAGAAATATAACAAAAACTTAAATGGCTGCAGCCTTGATACAAACAAATTGAAATAATTTAAAAACAAACATCTTGTTTTATTGAATTGAATTAAGGAATGTTTCTTTTTTTTTTTAATTTTTACCAAAAATATTTTTAAAATTGTAAGTAACATTAAAATATTATATTATTCTTTCAATAAAATTCCTTAACTACAGCATAATCTAAATAACGCAGTGCTAACATATTGCTATGTTAAATCATGTCTGTGCTGTATGAAACCAAAATCTTAATTTCCTAGGTAAGTAAAGATAAGCTTGTCCGTTCTAAATGTTTTTATAAAATACCCACCATGCTGAAAGTATCAGAAGTAATATTTTTTCAACACCACTTAATGTTTAGCATAATGAATTTTTAGGAAATATTCAAAATTTTGAACATGAGGAAGGTTTGGGCATTCTAAAAATTGTTCAAACTCTCAAGATGTAATGAATATTTATATAATGCTAAATTTTAAGAAACTGAAAACCAAACTTTTTAAAAAACCTGAAAATTTAATTTCGGAACCTGTAGAATAAGGCTTTTTCATTGCCTAACCTAACAGAATAGTAATAGGACTTAAACTTGTTAAAATAGTACCTGATGGAATATAAATAAATATATACACACACACAAAAAAAGTTTCAAATCTAATTTAATGTAAAATTGATGAGAGTACATCATTTTTTTTATATTTTGTAAGAAGTTTATCACAAACCACAGACTGCGCAAACACATCATCAAGCCTCAAGTTATCAAGTATAGAACGAAGTCTATAAAGACCCGATATTACACTTTTAACATCAATGAATGCAGCAATGAAGAATGGACCCCATGATGCAGAACTAATATATTGTTGCCTCTTAAAATGCAATGAAATATACAAAAAGGTATAAACAGTTAACCAAGGTGATAATATGTTAGTGATTATTTCTGTTGCTGGTATTTTGTTTGATACAATGCTCAATGTATTAAAGTGATCTTCGATTATTTGATGAATTATCAAGCCACTGCACACTGTTTTACTCAACGGCATCCCTGGCTTTACTACAACATATCGAAAACGATCTTTTAACATTATTGCCATGGACATGCTTAAATCTAAATGAAGCAAACATTCGTGTATAAGTTACAGCATACTTATACAGAGCAGTTATGTGAAAATTACGACATGCTTTAAGCTAAAGAAATTGATGATGTGAAAGGTTTTTTATCTATACATGTTTTTAAATTTTATTTGAATTGTTTATTTAATTATTTAATTAAGAATTTATTTTCATGGCAGCATTTAGAGACCAATTATAATGCTTTGTTTATTAGTTCCACCTGATTTTTAATTGAGATGATTTCAAATTTTCAGCATATTTTTTTTAAACGGATCATAATATAAATATAATATAAATATAATATAAAATCATATTTTTATTTCTGCTTAGCTTCCCAAGAATAGACTAATAGTTGTGTATATATTTTTTTCTTTTTTGCCATGTCCTTTATAAAATATCCTTTATCTTTATATCCGTTATAACATAAAACCACTTTTTGATTTAAATAAAATGTCAGTAAAACATTGTTTAGCGGTGGAATATTTTTCAGTAAAATTTAATGATCTCTTTGCAATGTTGGTCGAAACACCCTTACTAAATGGTGTGAAAAAACATAGGCCCTTTTAGATTTAGCTGTTTATTACTTAAATTTAAGCTCACTGTTTCTTCAATATAAACTAAATTTGTCTTGTATCACTGTTTTTATTATCGTTTAGTTTAAATCTGCTTACTGATGAACAGAGTTTAATTTTTTTTTAAATTATTACAAGAGAAGCTGTTTAGAAAGTTATCCTTACAGTCTTTAGGTGTCTAAATTAAATTTTTCACGTAACTTGTCTTATTATTTGCTTTGGAGGAAAATTTATTAATTTGAGGATTGAATTTAAAATTTTTATCTTTTTTTTTAATCAAGTTTTTTATTTGTTATGTAGATAGACAAATTATGTAAATAAAGTTCACTTTAATTAATTTTGTAAATTGAGTATTTCTCTATTCCAAAAAAATCATCCAATAAATTTCAAAGATATACCGCTGAGGGATATCAAAGATATACCGCTGAGGGATATCAAAGATATACCGCTGAGGGATATCAAAGATATACCGCTGAGGGATATCAAA
>JAUZNK010049988.1:0-16048 GCA_035046665.1 Euphysa ruthae
CCCCACACCCCCCCCCTACCCTCACCAACCAGTATTCAAAAGCAGCCTGATATGAATAGTGTTGATTTTTTAAATATCGATGATGGCAAATCTCAAATTCAATCAACAATTACTGACGATGAAAAAAAAAATTCCCTTAACTCTCGCTCTCTTATTTCTACTTGCAGGAGAAGTCAAAGTATGATTGGGAAAACTACAAATCTGAAGCTGGTCTTAATGACGAGATGAAAAGTAACAGAGGCGCTGGGTAATATATTAATTATAATATATGGTCAACTGTCAAAAATTCTTGCTCTCTGACCCAGTTTTCTTTTATTAATCTGAAATTTTATATTTCATAATTATGCGGGGTAAAATCAAGTTATACTAGTAAATATAATAAAAATGTTTTTCAAAACGAAATTGATAGGAATCATATTCATAACGGTTCTGTCGACTTTGTGAATTATCACCCAAGAAGAGAACATCTAGATTACCTCAAAATACTTTGAAATATAATTTGACTGGGGTGTGGTCTTCGGCACACGATAAATATATACAAAAATTTTAGTTATGAGTTTGCCGCACACCTAAAAATTTGGTGATTTAAAATCGCGTACGATAGAAAAATTTTATTTTTTTAAATGAAATTACAACCACTATTATTTTCTTAAGCACCTTCATATTTTTTAAGATTTTTATTATTATAGGATGCAGTTCTGTAGCGGCTGTATCCATAAATGCTGCGGGTTGGAGCGCACCTACTCTGGGTCATTATAAAATAATGCAGGTCTCATAGGAGGGATCGAGCATTTCTTAAATTTCCTTTTTTCAAAACCATTCCATCGAATCATTTGTTTTGATATTTTTGACAAAAACTAACATTTATGATTCAAGAAGTTATGTGAGAACATTTTTCAGTGGATAAATTTAAATATTTAACCATCTTTTTTTAATAGGTTGTAAAAATGTGAAATTAAAATGTTAATTAAAAGAAACAAGATTTTTCACTTCCGTAGAAAGATTTGAATTAGAATGAAAAGGATATGAACTAAATCAGTAAAATTAGCCTTTGACATCCTTTTATCGCTTTAATTGTATTTATTCCATAGGTGTTTGGGCAAACGATGAGATTTTTATATTTTACAGAGGATCAACAATGGCAGAGTAACCGGGAATCAAACAAAGGACAAGCTATTAGAATACTTCTTTTTCTAACTAGATCATAACTAAGCTTTTTAAAAGTTTCAGTTTTACCTAATTAATGTGTTATTGCCTGTATTTTTTAGGTTTCTGGATAAGCAAGATTTCTTAAATCGTGCTGATTATCGACAATGGGAGAATGAGCGGGAGATGCGATTATACACAAATCGAAAATAAGCATTTCTTGAAAGTGCATTTTTTTGAAAAAAAAACTAATAAACTGGTGTACAACAGAGTTAAATGGTTGTATGTGCATAATACATGCATTTTCTTTGCTTTTCTTATTTCTTCATTTTTGAAGTGTTTTTTTTTTTTTTTTTTTTGACGATAAAGATAGCAATGTGACTAAAAGACATATTATCAATGGTCCATTCAAACCTGGATTACAATCTTTTAGTGGCTATACCATTATCTAATTTTCGCTATATAAAATAAAAATTATTCCTCCCTAAAATCAAAAAATTTGGTTATAGTTTTATGGTTTTAACCAGTTATCGAACAAATTTTTAGAAAAAGTAGAGTTTTGAAAAAATATTATTTCACAAATTTTTAAGTGGCTATATTTTGAGAAACTTCCAAAAAATAGGTTTTACTGTCTTTTATAGTTTTGAAATTATCTCTGATAATTTGCAATAGTTACAATAGCAACTTTCTTACAATAGCCTGTTCTGTTTGGGATCATTTCTTTAAAAATAAATTCAAAAATAATTTATTTTTAGCAACCTTCATTTTTAAAATTTATAAATAGTTAGACAATAAATGTGAAGTTTTAAAATACGTATGAATTTAATGGATAACCCTTATGAAGAAACGTAACCAGCTATAAAAATCATCTCAGGTTGAGCGACTCTAAGCGACTTGTATCTCATGACTTAACCAATGATTCAAAGATCTTAATTATGGTTGAAAAGAGATTGATAGAATGGTAATTATAAGATCGGAGTGCTCTCCAAAATGGAATTTGTGATGCAAGATGTGATCTATAAATATTAATAATATCGTATAAATAATAATAGTCAAATAAATAAATGTGTTTATAAATATCTATGCATGTCTTAATGTGAAACTTTTCCTTGTGTAAAATTTGTAATTAACAAAATTTAGATTTTTTTAAAAAATTTATTCCTGAGACTTTCAATTTCAGTAATTTCTGTTATGAATAAAATGATTGAAGATTGAAGAGTAGGGGGAGGGTCAAATTTATGTTGATTTGGACTTTAGATGGAGAGAAAACTCAAAATCAGAGAGATGGGTTGTTACTCCATTTTAGTGCAGAATCTACCGTGCTTAGTCTAGAATATGCTTTCAGTAAATGCCTTCAATGAGGGTTTATTTTAGACCACAATAAAAATATATAGGTACCTGTTAGTAGTGGTTAAGGAGCTGACCCTTAAATTTAATATATAAAGAAATATAACCAGCTATCAAAATCACCTCAGAAATGTGTTTTTTTTTTGCTGTTTATTTGATACGTAAGATATATGATAGTTAAGATATACAAACAAGATAAGTTACATAAACAAGCAATCTTCATTAGTTAGCTGCAGAGAAAAAATCTTCATTGGTGATCATTTATCTTCACTGCAGAGAAATAATACAAAAGATAATACAAAAATAATAATACAAATAATAATAATAATACAAAAGATATTGATTGGTTAATTTGAATTTTACCCTTATGTACATATTTGTTATTATTTTTTTGACCCTTTAAGCGTAACTGCCATAATAATACAACGATCCTGTTTTTCACAATATCGGTATTGCTGTAATAATACTCATCAAGGGTATGTGTTTGTTAGACCCTCTATGTTTTGTTAATATTGGCCTAACACCCTTCAAACTTGGATTTATTCTATAATGGCTTCTCTACAGTGATTATGTCAGCAATTGTTGCATTTATAAAAAAAAACTTAAAATGGCAGTGAAAAAACAGTGTTATTCTGCAGATGAAGTCACAGATTTTGTCCTAAAATAATGATTCAGATCTTTCATCTTTGAATGATTCCTATTCTGGTGAGGGGTTCGTCATTGATTCAGAAATGGATGAATCAATTATTTTAGGCGATTATAATTTAGATTTGTAAGGTTAATTAGATGAGGAAGAAGAAAACATTGACATTTTTACACTCCTCAGCTTCGAAATTGCTGCTGTAAGATCTAAACCCCCCTTTAGAGGTGAGTAATTACACAAGAAGAAGAAGGCTAGTGAATTTGAAAATGTGTTAAGGGAGGATGAGCCCCCAGTAGAAGGAATGAATTGATTCAATTTTAGTGGGGATCAAAAAGTATACCTAGCTGCTTGCCCGTGAAATAAATAAGGAGGGTGACCCATTAGAAATAGTTTAAACTTTGATTACTGAGGAACTCTTTACATATATTGCAGATCAGTCTAATCTGTATGTCAAGCAGTCAACCAGCCATATGGATAAAGTGTTTTCAAAGTTATCACACATAGTACGGTATATTTCAATATAAACAAATATGAACCGTTGACCGTTCATTCCTCATGGTAGCCTTAAATCCATTTGTATTAGGCGTTGAATAAATTTATGGGAGGCACCAAAAGGTCATAAAAGCATGCCATCATATAATATATTTGAATGAGAAGTTTTATTTACATTAACTAATATCAGGTGAGACACATGAAAAAGATGTAAAGTTAAGCCGAAATATCATTGCCTCGATGGTCGCTAGAAATCATTATTCTATTGATGCTTGGCAGACAAATTTCTGTCCGTGAATCTCTTCTGCTTTGGGAAGGGCGATTAAATTATAAATTATGTATACGTGCAAAATTCCTGAGTAAATTTGGAATTTTATGATACTTAGGAGAAAATACAAATATTTTTGAACACTATCACACAGAGAAAGTGTTTTAGATTATTGTCTGTTGGTTTTTTTTATGATTGGTGACATGTTATCTTACTTTTTTAATATTTTAATTGTTTAAAACCCAGTTTAAGGACCCTTTTCATGTATTAAGCGAAAACACACTTTTTCAAAAAATAACCCGCTTATTATCTGTGCAGTTATGAAAAAAAAACGCGACACTTGAAGGGCTAAATAAAAGGAAGAGAGAGATTGAATCATGGGAAGGTACAAAAATTACGCGGTTTTAAGGAACTAAATTTTGTTTCATAGAAGAGAATATAAAGCTCTACTTAAATATAATTTAATATAAGGAATAAGCCCCATTTTCTTGTGATGGAAATTATTTATCACCTCGATCATCAGTCATTTTTTTTTACTATAAAATTCTTTAAAAAAAAATTTTGTGGAAATCCCCTAAAAAATTATAGTTAGATTTTTTTTAAAATATATTTTATAAAATCAAAAGAATTTAGCTTTTTTTAAATTTCATCTTTATTTTTTACACAAATCAATTGTTTGCAGTTGGAGTTGGAAAATTATGTTCAGATATTAGCACCAGGTTTAATATACTTCCAATTAATTCAACAATGTTGTCAAGGAGAGGCATTCCGTTTTGAGTAAACAAAGGATAGCATTAAAGGAGGTGATTGGTGATTTCAGGTTCTAAGATTCCACAATGGTAAATAGGAACAAACATATCAGGAAAGTTATGACGATATTTATGCTCTTTTAAATGACTAAAGCCAGATAAGTAAGATTTTAAGGGAATAAAGCTTATGTTTTTAGTTGAGAAAATTTTTTTAATTAAAATACGATTGAAATCTAAACAAATTTAAATTTTAAGGTAAATGTAAAATATAAAAAGAATGTACTTAACCAATCAAATTATTGGAAGATTATTATATGTCTTTGAATTTAGATACCTCATCTTATCTAAATTTTGAGTGCAGTTTAGAACAGTTTAGTTGCATCGTGACTTTTATTGGAAAAGCTTATTGCTGAAACTTTAGTGATTATTTTATTGAGCACAAATTTCTGGTGTTTATTTTGTTCGTTGACTCTTTCTATGCGGATAGAGATTATCCTGTTTCCCGATAATCCTATTTGCTGTTTCCGTGATTTTTAATGCCTTTTGAGCAAGTTGAGTAATATTGTTTTGTGGAGAAGGATTAAACTCTATTATTAGAAAGCAATAATTTCATTGGTGGTAATATAAACATTTATAAATACTTTGTAAACAAAGAATTTTCACTGTTGAAATTGTTTATCTTTGGTAAAACTATAAGATGGCAAAATAATTTAGTTACTATAACTTTCCTGTTTATCAGGAGTTTTATGGTCATTGTAGGCCTATAACAACATTTTTCCGAAATCCGTTAATTTTTTTAAATATAATTTTGCATTAAGGTTTTATGGAACCATTGAGGTCATTTTTGACCCAATTCCTAAAAATTCTTGCTCCCCAAGCCAATACCGGTCAAGTAACCCAAAATGCGTCAAAATTGGTCAAAAATTAATTTCTGATTCAGCTGAATCAGACTGGAAAGGTGACAGAGGTTGCCTTTTCTTTAAGGTATCTATTTTTTGAAGGAATACTTTGTTGGAGACAGCTAGGTTGTCATCTATATAATGCCTAACATAAGTGACATCATTTTCAGTTTTATATTCGTTTTCCATACTTGCACGGTTTGGGGGACATATTCTTCATAATTCTAATTTATCTTGATTAATTTATCAAATTTCTAATCTCATCCATTGAGCTTGGCTATGTTGTTGTTATGTTGTTTTAAGTTGTGATAGACATTTTGTTTTTGTCTAATCAAAAAGCTTTGAATAAAAGTCCACGCAACTTAGTACAAATGAGACATTTTTAATGCAAAAAAAATTTGTCTTCATTCATAGTTTGCCACAAGGACAAAATTAACGAAGGTTTCACTCTAATGTTTACTTGCTAATTGTAATTTTTTATTTAGTATATTAAAAAAATGTCACCAAATAAATGGAGGAAAATATTGTACATCCAACAGCCCTTTCCTGACAACTACACTGATGAAACATTCCTCGATGAGGTGAAAAAGAATGGTAAGGCTTGTGAACCGACTTTGGACATTTTATTTAGAACATTATGACATTTTCACCTAGGACATTTATTCAAAAATTCACATCCTTTTGTTTGATTTCTCTGTTTTTAATTGATTATAATCATATTTTATTTGATTTGTATTTGATTTAACCGGTTTTCTTTTTCGGTTTTTACTTACACTGAATATTTTGTTAACTGTGGTTTGAAAGAAAAAAACTGCTGTTGTTTATTGCATGTGTGAAACACCTTAGGAATGCTTCATATCTAAAATAAAGCGAAGGATTTTAATTTCATGCTTCAATACTCAACACTTATAAATTGCTTTAATCACATTTATAATATAATGCTTCGATCAGTTTTATGAAATATACTTAAGAAATGTGAATAATGTTCCAATACTCATTAATAAGAAGTCCATCTGTGTTTAAATTCGTTGTTTATCACCGTGGCAATAATTTTTCATTGTTTTATATTATTCATGGATTATTCGTTATTATCGATTATAACCATCAAGTGCTTACACATTTTTCTACTTTTTTCATAATTGGCTAATTTAATTTGGTTGATTGCAATTTTAATTTTAATATATCTTGACAAAAGTTGCTTTTGATAATTTTTGTGATTTAAAAAATTTATTAAGCTTGGTACCTGGGTGCCTAAACATGTCAAATTTTGTTTTATGTAATCTACATCAAAGAAAGTAAAAAATGAAATTATTTTATTTCATTTAAAATTTAGTCTCAAAATGTAATTTAACATTATTTTCGATGGCTCTAGATTATTGGCTATTTTGAAAAATTTTCTAGTAGTTTCTAAACTATCGAATTTTGTTCAAAAATCACATTTTTTATGATTTTTGTAAACATTCTGGCTCCTTCAAAGCACAATTTGTAGAACTTTTAGAATCTTGATAACTTTCAAAATTTAAGCATGTTTCGGTAAACCTGTTCATCATTCTTGTTTAATATATTGGTTTTTTTCAGTAAATACAAGGATGTATGACTTACGAAGTGTGATATTTGAATCAGGAGTTGTTTCACAGCAGTTGTCCACGTAAAGATGCTTATTTATTTTAATATCTTGTGCACAAAAAACTTAATTTCTAACAGCAATTAGTTAATTTGTTAAAAAGAAAACTCGCTATGAAAAACAGCCAGGTTGCGTACCTAGAAATGAGCATAGCTTAACTAATATAATTTCAGAAACGAATGAAATATAATACCCCCTCTATTTCAACTTACCTAAAAATCTGCTTGTGCCAGCAAATAAATGTTATTCCATCATTTTTAGAAATTTTATTTTTACCACAATAAGCCCAAAAATTTTTACAAACTGTAAGAAATGTTGCATTAAATTGCCCTTTACATTTAAGTTCCCATCTCTAATCTTCAATTATCTAACGGCCCGCCCTTGAAAATGCAGCCTGAAAATGCCTCCTATCCTATCGCCATGATTAAATTTTTGAGTATTAAATGGAGAACTTTTATTGTAGAATATGCATTTTTGTGGCTATCTTTGTTTATTTGGATACGCATGTCATTTCTCCAACTGTTTTATCAACAATAGTTTTGACGTGTTTTATTCTTGGATTATTAGTTCAGAGACTGATCAGAGGAACCACTGTTGGTGAGTTTTTGTTGTTTTTGTTAGGAAATCTTTTATAAAGTCAAAAAGCTGAAAATAATTTGAAATGGACCAACCACCAAAGACTAATATAGGCTTTTTTGAAACTATTCAATGCATGGTTCAATGAATGAAAATAAACTCTCACGCAGAAGAAAGTGCACTACCGGGAATAGACATCAAACCTTGATGGCAGCAGATTTTTCAATAGATACAATGTTTCTTGGAATTCTTCCAAGAAAAGCTATTTGAGAAAATTAGGCGTAACAATTGTAGATTCAGTGAGTATATTCTTCAGCGCAGTTTGAAGGATAAAGTGGCTTCTGGAAAGCAGTTTCATTTTTGAAGCATTGAATGACACCAATCATTTCTCGCCACATTCAACAACAGTGCAAAGATTATCCTCAAAATCAGCTGGCATTTCAACCTAATCAAAGCATTGTTTTACCTAAGAATGATCACATTGTCTTACCTGATTACAGGGTTCGAGTCCTCAGCTTCGCTTTCGCAAATTGGAAGGGGAAGGAAATTGTGAAGCAATTGTTTGTGTAAAGTTAGGAATAGCAAACCTAATTTTTTTTAAAAAATTGCCATAAAAAGTTATGACTTCTAAAAGTATTGTTTATAGTCTTCTATCATCAATAAAACTAAAAACGTTTTAAATTGCATAATTTAATAATTTTACCTGTCTCTGAACGATTAATTAAATACCGGAGTTGCTATTTCTGTCGCCATTTCCTTAGTTAAGTTCGTTTTGTTTCATATCTTCAACTCATCAAGTAATCTACTATGTTAAAGAAAATCTTCAAATATATAAAGGCTGATTTTCATTGAAGTTATACATGGAGATACTAAAAAAAGAAGGAGAGTGTTTAATTTTGATAGATACACTCACAGATGACAATTAGAGCTTCCGCAGTGGAACTACCAGAGCAAAACTCATACATACATACGGAAAACATATTGAGTGTGTCTGAGTGGTGAGTAAAACATGAGTGGATCAATGATTCAATAACTTTACTTTACCTGACTAAATGGAGCCTGATATGCAGAAAGTCAGATCAGTGTAAAATAGTAATCTACCAATCATGAACCTTTTGCCTCAGCAAAAGCAGTGCTATGGTTTTAGAGAAGCGAGTCTTTACAGGTGAAGGGGTCACCCTACAAGCGCAACTTGGCACTACGACTGCAAAGCCATTTAACAACTTCATGAAGCTGCTATCTATCTATCTATCTATCTGTCTATCTGTCTATCTATCTGTCTATCTATCTATCTATCTGTCTATCTATCTGTTAGTCAAGGGTCATGGCTCCTTTCTACCACCCGTCAGTTTAGCAACGAGGAAAATACTGTCAAGAATGTAGGAAGACCAATAGCCAAAAGGTACTCCAACTCTAGGAAGGGTACACTTCAACCTGATCTACCATAACTCAAAATACTCTAAATAAATTCTTGCTTCAAAATATTTAAAAACAGATTTTATTGAAAGTTATCAATCATGATTTGCAAATAAATTCAGAAAATTTACATCTTTTTCAACCTTGAAGTGTCTAAACACACTTGCTTTTTGTAGATTTTGTTTATTTACTTTTAAAATTTGTAGTTGATTTTTACCATACTAATTTAAATCTATACGGTTTCCCAAAAACACGATAATATTGCTTTTATAGCTTAAGTATTATGTGTTATGTATGTATATAAGTATTATGGCAATTTACAGATGTTTAACGTTAGACAATTTGGTTCATGTATCTTGATCTTTTTAAAGAAAGTTTTTACTAGCATTTTCAAATTTAAGCACCCAAACCGGTAAATTGTAGATAAAGTTAGCCTGGATACATCACTCTGTATATGCATACACGTAATTTTTTTTTTAATATATAAAATATATTATAGTTTTATTCTTGATTAAGCATTCGCCAGCTTTGTATTGGTTGCATCATTTGTGTTTGGGTTATCTCCAGTGTTGAAATCACTTACCAGATCTATCAGCACTGACACAATTTATGCAATGACGGTAAGAGATTAAATTAATTTAATTATAAAAATTTTGTAGACTTACTGAAATAGTTTGTACGGTTATCAATCTTTTATTGCGAAATTGATATTATGAATTATGAATGAATGAATGGTTGGATGTTTGTGGTGATTTGTTATTATTTGTTATCTTACCGTACAGATTACAGACTGTTAGTAAGATAGCCATAATACCCTTATAATCGTTTAAACTCCTCCTTTGATCTCAAGAGAATTATTAATTATTGTAAAATTTTTCAAAGAAACAGAAATAGATTTATAGGTATTTATAGGTTGCTAACTAATAGCTATTTTGTGAATAAATATATATATATTTTTTTTTAAGAAAATTCTATCATTTCCAAATAAAATAAGATTTGATTTTTTGATTTTTTAAATAAATTTGATTTTGATGAGATAAAATGGTGTTTGTAGAGGAAATTGATTCCAGAATCAGCCATTTTTGATGAGTTGTTATATAGCCACCAGAGGTAATGTTAGAATTTGACTTGAGTCCGGCAAGATTGTTGATGAAAAAAAGAATCCAGGTCATAGTTTTAGAATTATATAATTTAGTTGAATTCAGCTACAGATTATAAGGGTGTAGCAGAACAACCCTTGACTCTGACTTAAATGCAGGTGAGGCTGTTAGATCTAAAGTATTTCACTCTAACTTTTATTCAAAATTATTTTTCTTTTGCTTTTAAAATTATTTTAGAAAAAAACTTTTTTTACTGCTGTGTTTTCTTTTTTTTTTTTTTTTTTTTTTTTTTTTTATATTTTTAAGAACGACGTTTTTGAAAATTTAGAAGACTGACCATAGGCACTATCTTTGACACAAAAATATGTCCTTCTTTCACTGAAAATAAAGCTTTCTCAAAATATTATTTTTAATATTAATTTTTCCAAAGGTTTTTTGAATTTTTTTAAGATCTATTCAATACTTTTTCTTCTTATTTCGGTAGGGAAGGTTTTTTATATTATATATATTTTATAAATATTATATTAATTATTATAAATATATAAATTTTATGTCATTTTATGTCAAAGATTTTCTTGAAATCTGCCTTTGCCTTTTTAGCGTATTAAATTCCATGTGTCCTTTAATCGTGTTTTTATGTCTTATGTATCTTATCGTGTCTTATATATCGTTTATATATCGCTATATATCGTTTTGCGTATAATTTCATTTTTCAATTTCATTATTTCATTCTTTTATAATGCTCAATGTGAGGAATTTTTCAGGCTCCTCAAACAAGTTATTATTGAAAGTGAAAAATTTTTAAAAATATTTAGACTGGTATGTTGACGGCTAACCTCCTTTTCCAAGACTATGGTGCTGGTGTTGCAATGTAGGAGTTTGTTTTGTAAAAGTAATCTTTTTTTTTTAGAATTTGAACTTCTCTTTAATCCTAACAAAATCTGCTACCGCCGTAGCACGGAGCACTATCTGTTGGTCTTAAATGTGCTAAATTATATTTGAAAATATAGAATTTGAATAACAAATGTTTTTTTTTAGCTCTTGTGTAAAATAAAATTAAATCTATTGGTGAGGTATTTCTTTGTGTGCTTTAAACTTTTTTTGAGAGAAGTTTTCATGTTAGCTAAATCATCCCTTTAATAAACTGTTATGAATTGATGAAAATTTTAGATTTAATTTTCAAAGATTGCTGCAATTTCATTGGAATAAACTTGTTTGTGATGTTTTGTACTGAGACATACTTTTATACACAACAATTCAGTAGAAAATTTTTATTGGCTGAATTGTTGTGTGCAATTGATCATGGATAACATTCGGTAGAATTTAAGAATTTAGAATTTACTCAGAGATTTAAATAATTTCGTGAAAACAACGTTAGCAAAAACAAAGGTTAGTAAATAAGCTCTCAGACGTTCAATTTGTTGTTTTTTTTCAGTGTTTCGAAGGCAATCTCTTTAAATTCCAGTATGTTTGCAGCTGTTTGTCTAGGTTCCAGACTTCGTTCTTCATGGCATGTATATGTGTTTGTTATGCTAGCAATATTGTTATTTGCACTATTTCCTGTTTTTCGGAAAGATATCAAGGTAACTTTCTCTTTTGATGTTGCATGGTTTGTTTGAATTATTTGCACACTTAAAACTTTTAGGTGATTAAATTTTAATTGATGACATCATATGTCTGCTATATATTTACTATTAAATACTCTCCCATCAGTAGTATGAATTCACCCATTCCCTCCAGTAGTATGAATTCACCCACTCCCACCAGTAGGATGAATTTACCCACTCCCATCAGTAGTATGAGTTGAACCGCTCAAATCTGAAATACAAATTTCCCTCCTACCTAAAAAATTTTTGTTTCATTAGAATTGGCACCGTTGGGGTTACGTCTTGTTAACTGAATGTTTAGCTTTTGTTGCTTCTCTACTTCTCATGTATATAAGTATGTTTGCGGCTTGTACATTGGTGCTTGCACATGTTATGATCACCTTTGTGTTCCCAATGTGGATGGTTTGCTTACAGAAGCTCAAAAAGTAATACTTCTTTACTTTTTGTTATAGTAATAATTTGTAATATTTCTGTCCAAACTGTGTTTTGCTTTAGCTTAGGATTAGTTTTTTGGATTGTTTTTGAAAGATTCAGAGAAAGCCTGAGAAAATCAGGAAAAATTTTATTGAACATTAAACTATTATATCTGTTGCATTACAAGTGTATCCAAAAGCAAGGCTGCACAAAATTTTGATAAAAAAATGTCAGGGAAAATTTCCAGGGCAGCTAGTAGCATGAACACAATTTCAGGGAAGATACTTTCCTAATGCTGTCAGACTTATTTTAATCGCTTATCTTTATAGCAATATCCATGGACCTTGGGATGAAGCAAAAATTGTAATCAGTTAATTAAAATGGCTCCACTTGGAGTCTTGGTACATGCTTTGGAGTTATTGTCAATATTGAAGCTTTGAACAATTATTTTCATCTCTTACATGAGTGATTGACACACCTGTTAAGCTGATAAAATGTACTAAATTGATTTGCTTCGAGGTAATATGATAATAATTCTATATCAAAACAGCTGATGTATGCTTCGCTCATCTATTCTACTGAGCATTAAAGACTGACACATATCAAGTTAATGGAACTTTCTATGCCAAGGTTAATGATGTGCTATTGACACACTTACATAAATTACTGATTTTTATCTAATTTTGCATACTCATTATCATTTATTTCATAAAACTACTAAATATGGTGAAAGTACTGGAGAATAATGACACTTCGTTTTCATTTTAATAAAAATCAAGGTGATTGATGCTCCTAAAAACACAATCACGGAAGTAATCACAGAAGTAAGCACAGAAGCAATCACGGAAGTATTCAGGGAAGTAATCACGGAAGTACAACAATAATAAAAAGTGTTTTGGTACATTTCTAAATGCTGTTTTAACAAAATTAAAGGTCTTTTTATTGATACTTTATGTCATAGGTAACTGTTGGACATGAATGGTGCTTAATGTTGGCTTCATGAATTACAAAGACATGAAAACACCCTAAACACACTTATTAAGAAACCGAGAATGAAAAGTCACAAATTTTTTTTTTATTTACTTACTTGCTTGTTTAATTTTTTTGAAGGCGTTCTTACTAAGGACATTTAAGTTTGACTATCATTTTTATTTTTTATATCTCAAAGAATTACTTTGATACATTAAAACTTTAAAGAAATTTTGACACATATAATTGTGTGATGGTTTTAATAACGAAAATCCTTTAATGAGCTATTGAACTGGTCAGCTATCAAATAGAAAAACATAACTTATTGTATTGGTTTTATAAACAAAATATCAAAACTTAGGTCATTGAATATAGCCAGTTCTAGCTTATAAAAACATAAATAGATATAATAAGAGTCACTAAAAAATACAGCATAGAATAGATAAGACTTTTCAAATTAGTATATAATATATAACATCCAAATTTGTATATATATAAGACAAATGTAAAGCATGAACAACAAAAATAAATAGCTATAATGGGCTGTAGACATCAAAAATGTCAGGACACAGTAAATGGATTTGGAAAACGTGAATTATCTTTTTTATGACTTCTATTTTTTTAAAAAGATGGCGTAAGGTGTGTGAATATGGACGGGGTGATGATATTGATTTCTTTTTTTTTTTGAAGAGAAAAAGGTGTAAGCTAAAAAATGAGACGTCGCTGAACTTCTGCACTTTAACATAACAAGTTATGAAAGAGAGGTTTCCCTTTCTTCTTTTTTTTTTTTTTTTGCTTAAAAATGGCCAGTCTATAGCTTATACATTAGAATTTTATAGCGTGCAAAGAGTTAATATTTCTTGTTTGTTTTTTAAATTAAAAATGTTTTCATAAAAAGCTGAATTTTTACATAAATAATTATTTCAAGAAGCTTTTTTTTATTTTTTAAATCAACCAAGTTTAACTTTTTTTCGTCCACAACCTGAATAGCCAAATGCCCAGTAAGAGCGCCTAGTGGAGGGATCCACCTCAGTCTGTTATAGCATTGAATTTTGAGGAATATAAAAAAAAGTTAAATGCAAATTTTTGGTGAAGTAAAATCAAAATGAAAATTGTGGGAGGTTTTGGAGGATTGACAGAATATGAACAGCTATTGGCATTTAGGCATAGCGGGGATGTCAATCGAAAAATATATCAAATTCCACGTGCAATTTTTGCCTACTGGAATGTATTTAATTTTAGTAGATAAGGGATTGGTATCACAAAAATCCTTGTTTTCCTTAAGATATTCTGCTTTTGTATCAATCTACATCATCGCTGATGTTAGCCTTGGCAACAAAACCAAATACAACCTTTCAGTCTACCTGTTCAAATTTATCACCCTCAAAAGAGTTAGTCTTATCTTTTTCAACACATTTTTAATCAACAAAATAAAAGAACAGGTTGGTTTATTTCACTTTTTTTTTTATCATTTTCTATATCACAAGGTGTTAAATGTGCCAGAATACTTAGTTATTTTTTTTTAACAAAAACATCAGGGAAATGTTAAAAAATCTAAAATATCAGTAAAAACATAATTTTTATTGTTATTTGTGTTTTGTTAAAACTGTATTTTTTCAAAAGTTTTGACTAAATTTACGGTGTGAATTGTGTTGCTTACTGTCTTAACTAGTCAAAAAGTTTCTTTCAAAATAACTTGTAAGATAAGAATCCTTTTCCATCTGGAGTTTAGTTTGAAAGTATGTAAGTCACAAACTTCTTTTACAGTTGAATGGTTTTGTTCTATTTAAATAGAACAAAATTATTATATATTTCTCATTAAAAATGTTTTCGAGTTCTAAGTCAGTGTTTTCTTTTAGATATGAATGTTTTTAATTGATTAATTATGAATGATTATGAATGAGTTTAATTAGTATAAAATTTGTATGTAGTTGTTGTTGATCAAATTGCTGACTGAGATTTTTTGTTAGATTTCATTCTGGATGAACTATAAAACCAAATCCATTTCTACTGTTATTTTATATATACTGTTATCTTTATGATCATTTTTTGTTTTAGATCTGTTTGCTATAATCTGATGTTACGGTGTAAAATAGCAATGAATAATAAAATTTATGGTAGTTTTGTATAGCAATTTGGTTGATTTTTCACAGCAATTTGGTTTATTTTCTACAGCGATTTGGTTTATTTTATACTCCGATTTTGTTTATTTTGTACAGCGATTTTGTTTATTTCGTACAGCGATTTGGTTTATTTCATACAGCAATTTGGTTTACTTCGTACAGCGATTTGGTTTATTTCGTACAGCGATTTGGTTTATTTTCTGCAGCGATTTGGTTTATTTTCTGCAGCGATTTGGTTTATTTTCTGCAGCGATTTGGGATTTCGTTTATTTTCTGCAGCAATTTGGTTTATTTTCTGCAGCGATTTGGGATTTGGTTTATTTTCTGCAGCGATTTGGTTTATTTTCTGCAGCGATTTGGTTTATTTTCTGCAGCGATTTGGGATTTTTTTTATTTTCTGCAGCGATTTGATTTATTTTCTGCAGTGATTTGGTTTATTTTCTGCAGCGATTTGGTTTATTTTCTGCAGCGATTTGGTTTATTTCCTGCAGCGATTTGGTTTATTTCGTACAGCGATTTGGTTTATTTTCTACAGCGATTTGGTTTATTTCGTACAGCGATTTGGTTTATTTTCTACAGCGATTTGGTTTATTTCGTACAGCGATTTGGTTTATTTCCTGCAGCGATTTGGTTTATTTCGTACAGCGATTTGGTTTATTTTCTACAGCGATTTGG
>JAUZNK010049999.1:0-16047 GCA_035046665.1 Euphysa ruthae
TTAAATAATCAACAGGTTTTTTTTTTTTTTTTTTTTTTGCATTACTTTTTTTTGCTTTTTATGTCTTTTTATGTTTTGTATGGATGAAATGTGGTAATTTTAGGTTTACAAACAATTTTTGAGAATTTTTTTTAAAACCCATTCAGTAATAACTTGTTATTAAATTTTATAATAACAAATAAACTGTCATCTTTCCATACTGGGTTAAAAAATAGTTATTTTTTTCACTGAAATAGCAATTTAAGTTGTTTGCAAAATCTTTTTAATATTCTGCTTGAAGCTAGAGCCCATGAAAGACATCTTTTAACCCAAATGAAATGGTCAAAAATTATTTTGACATTTCTGCCACTGTCAATATTGGGTACTCGTCCCTAAACTTCAAATACACACTAAATGAACACTTCTAAAATTCTTTAAATGCCATCAAAGACATGCAGTAATGATAGTAAGTAGAACTATGATGAAAAAATTTTTCTAAAAAAATTTTTTAGAAAATTTCAGGAATCTTTTACTGATAAATCTATTCTGTGTTGAATGTGTTTGAAACATTGTGAAAAAAAAAAAATCATTAAGCTTTATATAAATTTTTTATAAAAGAAATCGTTAAATCTGAGACGTAACAGCAAAAATTAATTTGGTAAAGCTAAGACCCCTAAATTAAATAAGAACCAATAATTAAGCATTAAAAGAATTGAGAACTAATGGTACGATTGACATCCACTAATATGATAGGGGGTCAGAATTTGTTAGAATTAAAACAGAGACATTCAATTATATTGAAGAACATAAAGGTCACACCAATTTTACAATATTTTTGTGGTGTCCCATTAATTTTGACCAGGATTGCTTGAAATTGCAAAAAACAAAAAGGATATATCAATTACACTTTGATAACATTAGTTTCCAAAAAATTACACAAATAAATTTAACTGTCATTAACTAACAAAATTTACATAAAAAAGACCTATAATCATTTATGTAAATAGCTAACAATTAAAAAATAGAAAAAATTCTGTTAATAAAAAATAGCATCTTTTAAAGTCTTCCATCAAACATCAAACAAAATTTTTTTACCATTAAACTGTTATTATTACTGTTATACCTAAAATAGATGGTAATGCAAGGTTTGTATATTTGTAGATTATACCAAACAAGCATGTTTTAGCAGAACGAGTTGGTGAGTGCACTAACACTAACACAGGCACTAACACAATTATAAGCTAGTGGGTGTGCTCGAAAACCACCAGGATGAAAACATAAACTACCAAATGGCAACAAAATTCAGCAAGCTCAGAAGATTGCTTGAAACTATTTAGATGAAAATGTTAAAGTCAACTTTTCAGGGAATCAAGAGGCTTACTACCAGGGTTATCAAGACGGTTACCACCAGGGTTATCAATATTGTATTAAAGATGGGAATTTTATTTAAAGTCCTGATCATCTGAAATAGAAATCAAACCAAGAACTTCTGCGGCAACTTCAAGTGTGCCAAGTGGAAGTGATACCCAAAATGCTAAGAAGAAGCAAAAAAACGTCAATTTGATGCCCTAGATCTCTCTGACAAAATCATTGCAAACAACATTAAATCAAAGCTGGAGTTATTTAAATCTGCAAGAGATCTTAAAGATGATGGAAAGACCGTTGTAGCACTTTTTATTTTAAACTACCAAAAAATCATTAAACATATTGGAAACAACCTGGGACGTGGAAAATGCTGATAAACAGTTTACAAGAAAAAATAAAACACTATGACAGGTAATTTTAGAAAACAAAGGTGTCTTTGTTGCAATTTGTAATGGAGAATGGTTAGTTAACGCACTATAAACTTTTAACACATAACTCCACAGAACATGAAGAGTTTGCCAATGCAATAAAAACTCTTTTGGTAAAGGGTAGAGGAAAAAACAGGAATGTGTTGATTTTGGGTCGAACAAATTGTGGCAAAACATTCATCTTGAAACCTTTGTTTGAAATTTACAATGCATTTGTTTATACCACCAGTGATAGTTTTACATGGATAGGAGTGGAAGATGCAGAGACCGTCTACTTAAATGATTTTAAATAGGGTGAAAAAGTCCTACCATGGCAAGATTTTTAAAGATTGTTTGAAGGGGATGCAATTCATATCTTATCTCCAAAACACACTTTGCAAGAGATATGGTGCTTGACAAAGATACTCTTATCTTTTGCACTGGGTCCAATCGCTTTTGCAGCTTCTCTCATGGCGCGATTAATGAAATCGAGACAGAGATGATGGATGTGAGATGGAAAATATTTAGCTTTTTTCATCAAATCCCAATTTCAGATGCAAAAGATCTCAAGTCTTGTAAAAAATGTTTTTAAAATTTGATATTGTAATTATTCAGAAAATAAAAGAAAAGAAATTAAACTGCTTAAATTTACTGTGCATAGAGTCAATGATTTTATCAATCATCTCATGACCAAAGTTCATTATTGTGCTCTTAACACGGTAAGCAAAATCATTGTATGTTTCATGGGTAATACTTCTTGAAATAGCATCAGAACGCAACTTCTTGTCAATTAAATGAAACACATTTTCAATAGGGTTGATATCTGGGCTTCTCTGTGGAATCTTTAGTAGCACTGATCCAGTCTTCCCCAAATCAAATCTATGCAACTTTACTATTCTGTGAGGGATCTCCATCCTGTATAAATATGCTACCTAATGGATTGCATAAATTGATTTGAAATGTTCTGTTACAAACTCAGCAAATAATTTTCCATTTAGTCTATCATAATGATGGTAAGAACATACACCCTTTCCATAAGATATGGCAACAAAAAGATATACGTAAGATATGGCAATAAAAAGTTGTACATAAGATATAGCAATAAAAATATATACAGTTTTCCACCATGACCAGTTTTTTGTCCTTGTTACATTGCAACCTTGCAAAAAACCTTTATTTGGTTTTCATGATGTTATGCATTGGGCAGCTCTTGCTTGATCACATAGGTTTGTCTTGTGGACAAAACTGCTACCACCAAAATAGAAACAAATATCGTGTCTCCAAATGTTTAATGTTTTAACATGTTTTTGGCAAAGGTTATTTGAAGTTTTAAATCGTTTGCACTCATTAGTCCTTTTTTTTTGGGAACATAAATATCGGAAGTCATTTTTGTTTAAGGCTCTATAAAATGTATGACCAGACACATGATGCACAATGTTTTTTGTGGTGTCCCATTAGTTTAGTCCAGGATTTTAATCAAAGTTGTATAAAACTGGCTGATGCAGCTGAGAAAATTCATTAGAAAATGATAGTTATAATGAATTTGAAACATCAGAATCTGAAATTGAATATAACAGTTCCTCAGATGAAGAAAGTAGGTAGTTACCTTGAAAACCATTTATCTGCTGAGGAAAATATTGAAACCTTACATGATTCCCTCCCAGTACAGGAGCCTAAGTTAAAACGAAGTTGTCTTTCAAACCAGAAAGCAAAAAGGGCAAGACATAATGCTGATTTTGTTGCAAACATTTGGACTGATATTGTTGGTGATGACATATCCGTATATTTTTTAGCAATTTTTAAAAACGGTGTTATTGATCACAAATTATGTTTTTATTTATAAACCATGGCCTATGATATATTGTTGTAAAGCTATTTGTCTCAGATTTCAGTGATATCAGAATCTGATAATTTTTCTCTTTTTTGCTATTTTTCCTAACCGTTTTTCTAAAAAAATTACAAATTTATGTTAGCGTTTATTCTTTATAGTTTTATTTTTTAAATAATGAGAAACTATAAAGCATTACTATGGTATAATAATATGTGCCATTTTGCTTCCTCATTGTTACTTAAATTGAGTTTTTAAACATGTCGCCTAGTTTTTTTTGATCCGCAAAATGTATTATTTTACCTTTTTCATAGATGTGAAACCATGATTTTTATATGATGAGATTAAATAATTAAGAAAATAGATTAGATAAGTGAAAGGTGGAAAAAAGAATGTTGCAAGTAAAAGTTTATATTATCAGATTGAATTTGGAGAATTTTAACATCAACAATTATATGTAGAATTTTTAAGCTAATCATTTGTTTTATAATTAGCAATTAAATTATATTAGTTTATTTTCATTTTGATATCAATTCTGATTTTTTGTTCATTAATTCTGCCTGATTTTTTTTAGATGAATTTTAAATTTTTCTTGTAGGCAAAGCGGGCATTTTTTTAGAAATTTTGTTATATGGTGGCACTGTTTTTAAAGTAGACCACAATATTTTTAGATTCATTTTTCTTCCTCTTTCATTTCCCAGATATAGCCTGAATGAGAAGTTTTTTTAAAATATTTTTTGTAATTAAAACATGCTTTGTGGTTTGCATATTTTTTTTTAAATTCCCCTAGTAATATATGAAATATATTGATACTATATATGATAGTAATATCTTTAAAATAAAATATTCAATTACTGTAATTTCATTTCATTGATGTTATTATAGTATGGCTTTGTTATTTTTTGGTTCTTGGATCACTCTTTTTAGTAGTAATACAACTAATTAATGTCATATATATATATATTATTTATTTTATTTTTTTCTTTAGATTCCAATTTTTTGTAGTAGATAATCAATTAAACTATTTAACATGATCCATTTATAATCATTTTTGAAAAAAACAAGTAAGATAATTTTGCTATTTTTATCATTTTTAATATAAAATGTTTTTCTCATTGTCATCTAAAAGTAATTTTGAAAGTCATTCTGTAAATTAGTTATGGTTTTATTTCGTAGCAAGTAATTTAATTAAAACAGACCTGTCAAATGTTGGTATAGTGTTTATCTTTTGAAATGAGTTTCCTTTTTGGCTCTAAAAACACCAAGACGTTCAAACCTAAGAAAAGCATCCCTGAAGGAACTCATCAATACGACTTACTAAAGCATGCAGAAGCTACTCTTGGGTCAGGCAACTTACGGAATGCTGTCATGCTCCCAGAGGTTTGTGATTTTTGTAATTTTAAGTCCTAATTTAGGATCAGCATTGGTATTTACTTTTATATGGATTGCACTTTCATCCAAGCTTTTGAAATTCAGCTTCTTAATTTTGTTTTTGCTGATTTGATGTTATTGTTCAAAAGTTAAAAGACAGTGCTGTTATAAAACTTATTCTATTCTAGTCTTTGTTTTTATTTTTTTTTTCTCTTTTTTTTTTTGCGGTTACGAAAAAGATCTTGATGAAACTATAAATGTTTGATTATTCATGCTAAGAGATGAATTTGTCTTGGCTTTGCCATTTCCAATGCATTAATAATCACCATGGGCAAAAAAAAGGCATTGGCAGAACAATTGTGATTGTAAAAAAATACAACATACTTCTAACAAAATATAGGTAATTTCTTTTAGCCAATTTGAAAGGTAATTCCATCATTAACCTTTTGATATATATTTTTTTTACATGTGTATCATCTGCTTCACCCGCAATACGGTTCCATAAAAATTTTAAAATATCGCGGAGATACAAAAAGCGGGTAATTTACTTTTGGCGATTTTGAGACTGCCATAACGAGTCCGAAGGGCCTTTTTTTAATATCAATTGAAAACAGTTAAATATGGGGAATATGAAAAAACTTTATTGGAATTGCTTTTCTCAAGCAGAAGTTTTGATCTTCAGAAAAAATGGCTCTTGAGTTACGCAGACATTGGTGAGATTTTAGATTTCGTTTCGGATGGAAATGACCCAGATAGTAACTGTGAATTTGGTTTAGGAGATGGTAATACTGTTAGTGAATAGGATACTGACTGGGAATATGAAATGCAGCCCCTAGTGGTATAATTTTGTAGTTAATGAAGGATCATCTTCAGCAATCATTCAAGACAAAAACTCTATATGCTCAATATAGATAAACTTTTTCATCATCAATCACTTCAAATTACCTGGTTTGAACAAAAAAAACTGATGACCAGCAACAGCAATTTCAAGTTCTGGAGATAAAGATGGCACATTGGTAGTTTGACTATGGAACAAAAGTTCGACTTGTTATAGAGATAACAAGTCGAACTTTAGAGTTTCTGAGCAAAATTCAAAGCGTAATTCAACACTAGATCATTTGATCAATTTGTTTGGTTGAGTGAATTTGGTAGGTTTAAATGGGCGTTCTAAGTAATCCATTACCTGCCACGTTGACCCTTCTGAAAATATTATCTGCAATTTCTTAGTTTCCATGTTAAATATAACATTCTCCGTATTCTGTCTCTCACAGCAGTGCAATAGCTGTTTCCTGTATTGGAAACTTGAGTACCAATAGTTCTGAAAACCAATCAAGGAGGTTGAGAGCATGAGGTGGTCAAAGAGATTTCAAGACAGTTCATTTCAAGAGAGTACCATATGTGTGATATGAGTGTAGATAAGTCTTAGGTAGACTTATTTTAAGCAGTGTATTAAGATAAATCGTGTTTTCAAGCAGACTATGGTTAAGGCGTACGATTCTGAAATGGACGAGGTTGACCCCGTCAACCAGCAACTTCATTCAATTGATACATTGAAAAAATTTTATAAATGATAAAAAAATTTAGATTTTAGACTCATTGTGCAAGTGACGCTCAATGCTTTCATAGGTTTTCAAAATCATACAGGAAATATTGAAATGCCATTCTTTATTCTTCTTTGATGATTATGAATATACTAGAATACATACCGCTATTAACTCAAGAGCCTGGGACAGATTTCTTTCACCAATTAATAGGTGGACACTTCCCATTTCAAAAACAGGCCAAAGAATTTAGTAGGGACCCACAGCCATCAAAAAACAAACAAAAGTGGGCCACAGAAAACTATGCGCTTAAGTTCCTTTTTTTAAATCATTTTTTCCCTGTTCTACAAATTTTTTTGTGATCAAATTTTAATGAATTGTTCATTATGGTTGAGGGTATATTTTTTCTGCAAAGAATTTTTTTCAACAGCTCAATTTATACAGAACGAGGGTTGAAAAAAAAAATTTGTTTTTCATTTTACCCTGTTTTATTTTTGGCGGTGTGGTCTGAATCTCAAATCTTTTCATCAAATATTTTGTGACAATACTATCCAAGGTAAAAAAAAGGGTCAAATTTTGAAGCACGTTGCAATTGCGGTTAGCTTTTAGGTTCAGGATATTTAAAGGATTTTTTCAGTGCTAAGGGGTTAATTTAAAGATATTTCTTTTGTGCACCTGTGATATTTTGTTATAAATTGAATATCCAGCATGATGTATAATTTTATGGAATTTTTGAAATACTCCACTGCTTTATATCACATTAAAAACTTCTTTGTATCTATCGAACAATATTTTATTTATTTTATGAGTTTCTTTTACAAACATATTTATTCTATTTGGATTTTGGTTACAAAAAACAGCCTTTTTTTGAAGATAAACGAATGGTTTTAAGGTAGTACATGTCCTTTTGTTATAATTTTTGTAACCTTTTTCTTTTTTTATCTTTAAAGTCTGCATAGAAAAAAAAGCTAAGATGTTTTTTTTGCACAGAAAATATGTTTATTGTTACCTAAAAATTTTTTTAGGTTTCTTTAAATAACATGCTTGACATTTAGCTATGTTAGTATAAAAATTAAGTTTATTAGTTTTAGAAACAGTGAAAAATTTATTTATTTTTTTTTTTTTTTTTTTTTTTTTTTTTGCATACGTTGAAACTTTTTTTCAAAATATCAGAAATCTGCTCCCAGATTTTTGTGCCAAGGCTAAAAAAAAATGTCACATGACAATGCATCATTCATGATGTTGTTTTAAATTCCAAGTTAGATATTGAAAACATTCCATGACTAAAAAATGATAACTCTGGTAAAAAGCTCAATAAAATCTTACTTTGGTAGACTTTTATGTGGCGATGAAAATTAGCTAGGGTATCTTTTTTTATTTCTTAGTCTGGGGGTTTTCTGTAAATGGCAGAATTGGTGAAATTATTAATATTTCGGAATTTCTTAAATTCTTCAAAAAAGAATTACAAAGATTGAAATGAATTTTTTATTGTTGATTTAAGATTCTATGATATTTTTAAATGTATCACACTAAACAAAAAACATTAATAGCCACCAAGTTGGCCAAAATTACTAAAAATTGCCATGAAATAAATTTAAACATAACATGCTGCGTTATAAAGTTAAAAACAAGGTTTTTTCCTTTTTATTTATCACTTAAGATAAGTTTCACTTTTTGAAAAAAATAGAATGATATGTGGCCAAGCATACTAAAAAATCTCAAAAATATCTAATTAACCAACTTTTGATAAAAAATCAGCATTTCTTATTCCATTGTTCAGGTATTAAAATTATTTTTTTGAGTCACCAAGTTGGCCTTGGATAACAAAATCCAACAAAAAATATTTAAACTGTTAACAATTGAACAAAAGGTTCAATACTACTACTATAAGATAAACAAAACTATTGAATGTTTGATACATAGTAATAATAATGTCCGAGTTTCTTAATCCTCATCATCATTATTAGAAGATTGATCATCGTAAATTTTGTCTTGAGGAAGGGAAACGTAAAGCTTATCCATATCTTTGGGAATTGCAGATTTTGTAAAAACATTGTTTGTGTGTGAAAACCTGATCGTTTATATGCCATTAATGTCAATATGGTGTTGGTGGAGCATTGCTTTCCATATAACCTCTGAATATGTAGCATTGGAAGTTTGCCCTTTTTACATTTAAACAAATCCAAATCTGGAGGCAATCGACTTGTCATCTTCTTCATCTGCTCTCATTTGAGTGCTTGAGATTCAGCAAGTGATTCAGATTTATTATCATTATATACAAATTTTAAAATAAATTTCTCTATCAATTTGGCCAATGCATAGTTTATTTCTTTCGATGAACCGAGGCTTGCAAGAAGTTGTTTCATTTCTTTGATATTTGACGATATTTTTCATGCCCAAACAAAAGCACTAATGGCATCACATCCTGTAAGTACCTGCAACTGGATAATTGTGTCAGATACCTCCATACTGCATATAGCATTGCAATTGAAAAGTTGGTTTACCATTTTTACAAGATCAAAACATTCTCTAATAATAGTGTATTTAAATGATTTATTTCGATTTTTAGCAAAATGTGAAAATTGATTTTTTCAGGAAAGTTTGTAATCATATTTTATCCCCACTGTTTCAAAGTCATTAATAGATGGAATGGCAGTGTCTGACTCGGGGTATACATTACGACTAAAAGATTTGCCTGCTTTTCTTTTATGTTCTGCATATTTTATAGACCAACCCGTATCATATCTGTAATTTATGATCATTCCGTATCCAATCAGTATTTATGGAAACTATTTATAAATGTTTTTCTGTAAGTGGGCTATATGATATATGATATGATAGTAGTTGCATTTGATTTAATCAAAAGCGGTTCAGTAGACCATGCACTAAAAGGGAAGCGCTATAGTAGAAGTATGCAATTACACAAATTATCATAAGAGTGCTTTGCAGGAAGACTTCTGAAAAGTGATCTCATAAAACCATATATGTCAAGTGAATTTAGATCATTATGTGTACGCATAACCAATAATGAAAACATTACCAATATGCACAAAGAGTTGATAAAAAATGCTGATTTTTGTTGCTTCAGCATTTAATCATCTTCAAAAATCAGGTTTATATCATGTCTCTTTTATGGTAATGGTTGAATTTTATTTTTCATTTACCATTCTTTACGCAATAATTAATGGGAAAAATAATTGTCTTCATTGAGCCAAATGCTTCCGTGGATGGCCATTTACGACAGCGTACATTACATTATTTAACACTTTGTTGAGCTAACATGAGCTTGAATGATGCAGATTCACAATGGATGGCAGAGGGAAATTTTTCTTTTTCTTTGACTTTTACACCATATTCATCAATTCCACCTGATCAAAATATTGAAATTTGCATAAAAAATGACAGTAAAAAGTGGATAGATAGATCTAACATAGTGATGGTGAATCCAAACTGCCAAACAGTAAACAAAATCACGACCATCAAAGACTCATTTGTAGAGTTTACAAAGTGCAACAAAAACGTGAGTTAGGTCATCGGGAAAATTCAAAATCCAGAAAATTGATTGACACTATATATAAAGTGTTGACGACTATATTTTTAGTTTTCTTGCAATTATAGCAATCCTACATAATTTTCACAGCTTGCTCCTTTACATCAAACATGTTTATTGATTTAAAATATGTACCAAACTAAATACGTTATTTTTATTAAAGCAATAACCTTATTTTCTTGGTTTATATATACTTCTAAGAAATTCCTTGAAATTTGAAGTCTAAGTTAAACTATCATGTGATTAATATTTCAATCCAAAAAGCCAATCAAACAGTTGAAATATTCATATCTTGTTTTTATTCGAATAAACCCCCTTTTTTGATATAAAGTATTTATTGAGTGGCTCCCTCTAATGAGAACTTAGCTTTATTCTCAAAGAGGGTGCTCATTTGATAAATGTTGCTCCCAGAGAGCTTTTATCATCCAGATCACCTTGTATTAATATTATATAAACTTCTTTCTTCTTGCCACCGTAGTGGAACATATAGTTGTTCTGTTGCTTATATGTTACAGGGTCGCAACTCCTCTGTAACTGTCGCTGTTCTTCTTTAACTGAAGCATTTTTGCCTACCCATTCTCACTATCGGTCGTGTTCTTCTGTGCAGCCAAGTGTCTAATTGACCACTACAGCTGTTTGTTGCTGTGTGCCCAATTAGACTATACTGACACCTGTGAGTTCCACGTCAGTTTACGTACCCTGTACAATGTGCTAAGTGAGTACTCGCTCAGGGGTCTCCCACTAGCTAGCGGAGGGAAGGAGCTGCCTTTCTGCTCCATTTGGTGAAGTTTCTTCTCCCCGCTACCCTCAATTATATAAACAGTGGTATCTAAAAAGGTTTTTATTTTTAATCTTTGGTTCGGATTAAAATATGCTTGCATTAATCTTATCTATAGCTAGTGCAACATACTGATAAAACCAAAATTACAAAATCTCACATGCCCCTATATTTTTTCATTTTCTTTAACATTTAGCGTTTTAAGAATTGCGCGTTAATATTTAAATTAAATTATATTTATGCTTTTATTAAATTAAATTATAATTATATAATTAATTATATAAGTTCTAATTATAATTTTAATTGATTATGTTGAGTTATATAGTAACCAAGCCATTACATGAAAATAGTCAAGTCAAGCAAATTCATGAAGATAAAACAAACAGATATCGTTTTCTAATGCTCAGGGGTGGGTGGTTTGGGATAGTTTATGCATATGAAATAATATGTAAGTAAAGACCACACTCGTAGTGTTTTTGAGTTGTAGAACAGTTAGACGTGTATAATATATATAGAATATATATAATAAATTCTTTTCCCATGTGGTATATTACAGACTGAAAATAACATCTTTTTTTCTTTTTTTTTGAAGCTTTAGTAGAATCTGTCTGTTAGTTTTTATTTTTAAGAACCATTTATGTTATCTTTTGATCTAGGGCTTAGGTGTCATGGCATACCCAGTCTGTGTTCAGAAATTATATTTTTCCATCTTATAAATTTATTTTTAAATTTTGCTGAAAATTTATATTATATTAAAAAATAATATATCCGGTTTTGTTAGAAATTTTAAAGTTAAATCGATCCCAGTCAATTTGATCTAAAAGTGATAGATTTCAGCTTTGCTAAAGAAATAACTATGCTTCATTCCTCTCTGATAATTGCCTCACTTAATTAATTGCCTCGCTTAATTAAGCATTCGATTACCACATGTTTTTAAATAAAACTTTTGACAAGTAAATTTTCAAGGTCTGCCTTATTGCTGGAAACCGAACCTCCATAATGAGAGACCAGGTGAAACAATTGATTTTAAACAAAACAAAAAATTAAAAACTAACATGTCATAGCTTAATCTTTTACTATTTCTTTTTTCTGAAGGGTGAAGATCTTAATGAATGGATTGCTGTGAATACTGTGGATTTCTTTAATCAGATTAATATGCTGTTTGGGACCATTACTGACCATTGTACAGCAGAATCTTGTCCTGTCATGTCTGCTGGACCCAAGTTTGAATATCTATGGGCTGATGGTACATCTGTAAAGAAGCCTATCAAATGTTCAGCACCTAAATACATTGACTATTTAATGACATGGGTGCAAGATCAGTTAGATAATGAAGCATTATTTCCTTCAAAGATTGGAGTTCCTTTCCCAAAAAACTTTGTAACAATTGCTAAGACCATTTTGAAGCGCTTGTTCCGTGTTTACGCTCATATTTATCATCAACATTTCCCACAGGTAGTAAGCTTAGGAGAAGAAGCCCACCTTAATACCTCTTTCAAACATTTCATATATTTTGTTCAAGAATTCAATTTAATTGACAAACGTGAGCTGGCTCCATTACAAGAGTTAATGGATAAACTCATTAATAAGAATGTTTAGTTTTTTCTTTTCTTTTTCTTTTTAACATGGAATACTATGAGAGCAGTTAAAATAGCTTAACAAAGAGTGGTGGCCAACTAAATCGGTAGTGTTTTTTTGAAATTTAAGTCATGTTGATCTCCATATGCGGGGTTTCGCATAACAATGTTATTATAACGGGGGTGTTTGACTACTGATTAGTTGGTGGTTATTTTGAGCACTGATTGAATCTCAATTTTATTTGAGCATTTATTAAATAGTGTTAGGTTTGTAAAGACAAAAAACTAGGCGATAATAGCAACTCTTTACAATTTTTAATTTCCTCATTTTTAGCCAGTATCTAATAATTCTCCTTTCATTTCTGGCCAAACTAAATTAGTAAGTGACAGGTGAATCCTGCTTTGTTTTTATTAATGAAATGTTTCCTTTATTAGAACATGAATTTTAGGGCTGACCAGGCCGACCTAAAGTGTAGTAAACAAATTATTACACTGCTCCGTAGTTATTAACTTTGATTTTTAGAAAACATACATTATTTTACTACTGTCACATTGTAAACAATATAGTTTATTTCAACGATTTTAAATATTTTATTTGGTATTTTGTTTAATATAAAATCAACACACTGATAAGTAGAGGCCTTCCTAGTTTTAAAATTCTTGTATCTGTAAGTAATGAACTGGTGGCGCTAAATAACAGTAGGTTTATAGCAAGCTTTGGTTTAGTGATTAGCTGCTGCGAGGCAGGAGGTTGGTGGTTCGAAGGCACAAGATGAATGCTTTTTCATGGTTAAACCGTCATCATGTCGGGCGCATGATATAGCAGAAAGTAGATAGTATGTGTTTTTAATCTTCCTTGTTTCAACTTCTAGCACAAACAATTACGAAAAGAAAATGTTATTAATTTCAGTAAAAAATTAAAGAATGTTGTCATCTTTGAAGTTTATTTTTGAGGGCTTTTATATTGTAGCTTTGCTTCACCATTCCAAACTTCAGTTATTTTTATTCACGAAAAATAAACCGTAATGCAGATATGAATTATCGCAAAATGTTTTTACAAAAAAAAAATTTATGATATTTGTAATTAATTCTTTAGATTGCGATTTCTACTTTTGGATCTAAAGAAAAAATTTTATTTTTGCGTCGCATAAAATTTACTCACAAATTTATCACGATAAAGCTAGTTCTGAACATAGAATGATGAACGTAGATTTATTCCCCGCTAGAATTTTGTCCTTAAAGAGAAGAATATTCAAATATATTTGCATGAATTTTCCTGGCGTGTTATGTATTTCTATTTTTTTGATATGGATATGTAAACAAACCTTTTTTTTTTTTTTTTTTTTTTTTAATTTTTCATTATTTTGAAAGAATGATCGTTTTATATTATTGATTCTTATCATATTTATAGTAAATAAAATCTTTGTTATTAATTAGTTTGCTAATTATTCGCATTTTCCCAATATCGGCATTCCCTATGGAGTTTTCGCTAGGTTTAAAGTTTATTCACTGATATAGTAATTATTTAAAAACATGAGTTTCTGTGTGGGCAAGGTAATCTTCTTCACTTGAACTTTGCTAATAATTTCTGTTTTCTGCTTAATCAGTAACATGAGATTACAGGCCTATATCGTTTTTGTTAATTACATCGATAAAAGATTTTTGAAAGACAAACTACAGAATTCGCAGAGAAAGAGATATATAATTTTTTCAATCTGGATTTCGAAAAGGTTTTTTGACAGACACCTGATATGTCATATTTTCATGACAGGATTACAATAGGCTTTGAAAAGGGATTTCACTCTGGAACGATCTTTATAGATCTCCAAAAGGACTTTGATGCAGTAGATCTTAATATGTTGCTTGAAAAACTTTAATCTATGTGTTTTTCGGAGAATGTTGTTTTTTTGATTCAAGCCTTATCTCCCAAATAGAAAATTTAGGGGGAAAGTTGATAGAGAACTTTCTGATTAAGTTTGTGAAATTAGCATTATGGGTTAATTTTAGGACCTATTTTGTTTTTGCAATATCGTATATTAATGACATGAAACGAGCACTAGTCTGTGAATTACTTTTTTACGCAGATGGCTCTCGCTTGATTTTCCAACATGTTAAATAAAGTTTTTAAACCGAAATTTTTCCAACCTTTATGAGTTGATAACATACTAAGTGTGCACTTTGGCGAAGAAAAAAAAACCCAAGTGAATCTTCTTTTCATCTAAAATGAAAGCTAAAAAAGCAAATCCTTTAATATAATAATATAATAGAAGCAGATCCATTAAACAGCATACCTCAGTCAAATACCTAGGATACTTATTAGATCAAACCCTGAGTGGAGAGACAAAGGGTCGTTATGTTTTAAATAATTTTAATTCTAAACTTAGATTTTTATATATTTATTTTTATAGTGTCACCTGCCATACCATCGACTATCGCCTTTGCATTTTATGAGTAGGATATAGAAGAGGGCTATGATACTTGAAGAAGGAATTTTTGAAATCAAGCGTTATCACTTTAGTATCGATGTTTTAGAAGTTTCTTCGACTTTAGCAATAAGTAGTCCAAAAACAAAAAAATATTTTCTTGTCAGAATAGAAAGAAAATAGTTTTGCTTTGTTATATTAAAAAGATATTTCTTAGACGAATGAAAAAACATAAACACCATAAAAAATCTCACTCCGCTGCATTTTTTGCCTTAAACTTTAATTCTTAATCTTGTATGAAATGATACTACTGAGAAGTTTCGTCATCTTTTAAAATATTAACAAGTTAAAACTAAGGTTGAAAAATAGTGAACTCGAGTAGTCACAACAAACTAAATACGACTATATTATTATTGAATAGTCAATGAGACCTTCATGAGTTTTCTTGTCCTCGAATATCAAAAACTGGAATATCCTAACATGAGTAATCGAAATCAGATAAGTCAAAAATTCCCAAATATGCTACCATAGCCTCTGCGCTCTTCTGAACTGGAATGGATGTAACAATTTACCTTCCAATCAATGTTATTATGGATTGTGTTGTCAGCAATAAACTGGGACTGTTACCCATGCGCTTTTGTGAACATCGCTGTGGCTCTTGGTGATCCTAAAAATAAGATTTAAGTTACTAGTTGCCTAATAGTTAATGGAGCCATGACGAGATGAATACATTTATTCGTATTTATACAAACTAATGTGTTATTAGTATTTGTACTCAAGAACGCATGTTGGACTGGGTGTTAAGTGGTTAATACCAGGGAGGGAATAAGTGATTTTAATTGACGATAAAACTCATAATGAACAATAAGCGCATTTTTTAAAATAACCAGAAATGTTAACTTACTTCTAATGTATAAGTAAGTTCCTAATACTTTTTTTTAGCAATTTCTTGTTTTCTGACAAAATGAGAATAAAACAATAAACAAACATGGTTACTATATTTTTGGTATTAACAATTTCACTATATATTTTTATGCTCGATGTGTCAATGATAATTTCTAATGAAAATGGAACAATAAACAATTGTTTAATTAATAGGTTGCAATTTAGTTCAAAATATCTGTTGATTTTTTTCCTTGAAAATTATGAAAACTATTGTGATAATCAAAGATTTTATAGGGGTAAAAACTTGGATACTATATTTTAGGCATTAATAATTTATATATAC
>JAUZNK010050010.1:0-11317 GCA_035046665.1 Euphysa ruthae
AGTTTTTTAAATAAGGTTATCAGATTTCAGCTTTGTGGTGCAGAAAATCTAAAAAAACAGCTTTTTTAATTTAATGAATTTGACCTGTCACTGGTAAAAATAAGGGAGATTAATAAAAAAATCTTTTCACTTAAAACATAGATTGTAACATTATCTATCCAAAAATGAAAAATGTGTTTTATGAAAATTTAGCGTTCTTCAGTTTTTTTGGCCGGTGTAAGCGCAGTAATTGTATTATTTTCCCTCGTAACCGGTTACCATGGCAACAGGTAACAATTTTTTTACCCGATATTATTTATTTGTTATATATTATTATATTATAACAAATTAATCTTTAGATAATGTCTTGTTCTTGAAATAAATTTTTGAGGGGGTTAGCCCCTTAAATCCGCCCCAGCATCCCTCGGTCTACTGTTGCAAAAGCTAACCAAGTATGTGATTACCAGTGAGCTTAGTATTCCAGCACTACACCGAATCAAACCAACGATAGAGGCGTTAGTGAAGTTTGCAAGAGCATCGACTGACCAAACACATAAAAGCTTCTTCCTATGAAAAACGACCAAATGAAACTGGTTTTCTTTGCTTCCTCGTGCCGGACTTAGATGCAGTTTCTCAGACATTATTATCGCTACTCAAATAAGGGATGCGAAAAAATAGGCCATATCGGTGAAAGTCTTTCAAGACTTTGGATGCGCAGATCAATTTCTGCTTTGTCGGGGCCGAAGCCGCCCCATTACTATTTCGCCCCATTTTTGCAGAACCAAGAAATTTTTGCCTAAAAGTCTTTTTTCGGGCAAAAATTCGTACCTAAATTCGTGTCTAAACTTATGCCTATTTTTTCAGATTTTTTCTCTTCTCCCCATTTCTTTATTAATAGCTGTCGAACAGTAGATAATAATTCAATCGAGACAATCAATTTAGGTTTCTCTATCGTAGTTGACAATATTTTGTGTACGTTGCTGTGTTTTTTACGCAATTAATATCTACGGAAGAGTGTTTTAGAATGGCTGCTGAATATATATACAAGTTTTAACTCTTTTAAAAGAAATAGTAATATTATAAAGTAATCGAAAGAAAAATAACCAATCATACTTTTTAGTATTTAATATAAGAAAAAGATAAGGGTTTTAATACTTTCGACGGTACAAATACAAGTATTGCCAACTACTATTAAAATATAAAAAAGCTATTACCTTATCTTTAAAAGAATAGCTATGTTCTAACCAGTTCTAGCCTTGTAAATCGGCCCTAGTTCACAAAATGACAATTCGGGTAGACCCGAGTTGACTCGTTCCAGATTTTTTGTTTTTCACGATAAAGTACAATGTGCTCTATCATACAAAGTCGATGCATGGAATATTTTAACTTATCGTTATTAGGAATAAACCAATCAAAGTAATCTCCTGAAAATTTCTAAAAATATGTAATTAAGCTGTTTAGGAGTATGCTCCAAGTCAAAATACACTGTGTTATCAAATTGATACAATAAATTATGGTTCGTTTAAGAGGTACCGATAAGTTGTTATTGGTAATTAATCTTAAGCTCTTTGTTATCTTACTAAAATATCATTCAAAAACAGTAGGAAGTAAGGAGTGCTGTTGTTACCAAACAAATGGAAGTTTGGATAGTGAATTAAATGAAAGAAAGGCTAAACATTACTTGTAATATATAGGGCGTTGCCAAGAGACTGCCTTTGTTGAAAATGGATAATTCTTATGGCTTTATTTTGTAAGGAGATTTTTTTGAAAGCTCAGTACTTCTAGAGTGATCCCAGACCTGGCAAGAATATCGGAAGTGAGAACTGAAAATTTCATGGTAGATATTTCATAAGGTCTCAATGTTGAATAAAGTTTTATTTTTGCTAACAGTCCGTTTCACCGAAACTTTCTGAACGAGAGATCAGATTTAGTTTAAAGAATTTAGTATGTTTAGTTCTGAATAGAATAAATCCGGTTTTACTGTGATTAAAGAAACTTTATTAGAAAGGAGCCATTTAACAAGACTTGCCATATCATAAGTTATATAATTTTTAAGTTTGTTTAGAGAGTCAATTGTAAGTTGCAGATCCATGTTGTCAGCGAAGTGGTAAGTGTTTGAGTATTTTATAGACATGTGATGATCATTAATGTATAATAAAAAAAGCAATCGTCCCAAGTTGAACCCTGAGGAAACTCTATAGACATCAGTTGGTTATAAGAGAAAGTGCCATTAATATCAACAAACTGCATTCGATTTGATAAATACGTTTTGAACCGATTTAAAAGAACACAAAGTATGCCATAATGACATAATTTTGAGATTAGAATGTGATGATCAACAGTATCAAATGTTTTTTGTAAGTCTGTAAAAACTCCACAAGAAAACTTTCCATTGTCTAGAGCTTCTCTAATACTTTCAGTGATTTCAATAAGAGTCAAGGTTTTTGAGTTACGCTTTTATGTATAATTATTTTAAAATTGCTAATATGATTAGGTAAAAGAGGGATTGATCTAAAATCAGAACAGTCAAGTTAGAGAGACTTTTATGAATAGGAATAACTTTAACTAGTTTTAAACACATCAGAAAGCATAACATTGAATAAGGAGTTGTTTAGAATAGTGCAAGTGGCTTGCATATTAATTTTTAATTTAAAGTTTAAGCATTGTTGTTGACAACCTGTTACGACCAAAACTTTTCCCTTATTTAAGAGTGGAGCTTATACAGTCAATGATATCTTCTTTTGTCAGAGTTTGTATAAGAAAGGAATTAGTATTAGGAGTTTTAAGATTTGAATCCCATTTTTAGGAGTTTTAATTTCAGCTGATAGCTTACTAGCAATTGCAGAAGAAAAATCATTAAAGTTGTTAGATATAAGTGTAGAGTCAGCGATTTTGTTATTAACGTTTATAGGCTGGATGGGGATTTGCATCTGTTTGACTTAATATTAATGATTTACATAATGAATCATTTAATATAAATAATATAATATGCCATATTTAATTTCAATCTATTTAATTTAAACCTGAATCGTATTTCTGTTTTAATTTTGCAAAGTAATACCTTTTCATATTATGTTTGAATGTATTGATATTGCTACTAGCTTTTTGTGCACTCTCTTAAATTGTTCCATATCGTTATTGTTTATTATAAGTTTACACTAGTTTTGAAAACCTCAGACATGTATTCAAGGGATTTTCTATTAGCGATCTTAAAGGCACTTGCACTTTTGCATTGTTAAAATCTGTAGTTTATATTACGCCAATTTATTCGTTCTAAGTGATCAATTGTTAAATGCTCATTGTTTCCCAATAAAAGACAGTACCTAATACATTTATTTTTCGCAGTTTGAAGTTTTGTTTTTGAAGCTCTATTAATATTTGCATACCATGAAGAGTTAAAAGTTAAAATGAGGCTGATTTAATGAATTACATAAAAGCCTTTGAAGAGCTGCAGTTAAATATTTACTGTTTCTGTATAAAAAATTTGATTTATAATTTATTTTGGAAATTGCGTGAAGTGCCATAGATTCTCCGCTAAGTGTTTTATCAAAAATACATCTGCGATATTTAACCTTGGTATGCCGCTTAATTTTAATACCATGATAATTGATGTAAAAATTTTCAATTTTTTTCAGTGTTTATTTACTTACAATAATTAGAGTTTTAGTTTTATTTTTCAATGAATGCTTAATATATTACCAACAAACCAATCGCAGAGATTTGAAAATTCCTAATTTTAACTGTCTTTCTATATTCTTCGCATCACGATGTTGGAATACAAGACATGAACCGCCAGCCTATAGATATAGATCACTTTCAACTGCTGCTGGCTTATATATAGATGAAAAAGTAAAAGTCATAGTGTGGAATCTAGTGGAACACCGCAGGACAGTTTACCAGGATCAGAAAACACCATCCTTAAGTTTATTTTTAATGTCTTATCAGTTAAATAAGATTTAAACCAATTTGTGTTAAATTTTAAAAATTCCATTTTTTCATAAAGTATTTCATGGTCGGCTATGTCAAATGCCTTTTGTAAATCTATGAGTAACATTCCTATTAAATTTCCTGATTCAAAGACCTTTAGGATTTTATAATTGAGGTGTCATAAAGCGGAGGAAATGGAATATTTATTGAGGAATCCTGATTAATATTTATATGAATTATTTTGTTATGTAAGGAAAGTGTTTGTCTCATCATGAACTACTTTTTCGATAACTTTTGAAATTAGCCTAGTAGAATTGGCCTATAATTCTTAGGATCATTTTTAAAATCATTTTTAAAATAAAGGTTTTACATTTGCAATTTTACAACTGCCAGAAAATGTTTATGTTAAGATCGGGAGTTGTGATATCGATAAAGAGAGGATCTCTGCTCGATTTGATAAAAATATATAATTTATATAAATAGTACATTAATGTAAAAATTATTTTCTGGCGCTTTAGTAGCTTTTTTTATAGTTTTGGGTGCATCATATTTTGTGTTACTGGGGTAAGATTGAACATAACTTGAGGTTAAGTTTAAATTTTTGTAGTAAGATAATGTAAATACTTTAAGATAAAGACCTGGTGATTTAGGAAGTTTTTATACTAATTTACTTGCAAGACTTGCGAAATAGCCTTTAAATATTTCAGTTATTGATTTTGGATCATAAATGTGGTTTCGTTTTAAACATATATTTGACACATGATTTGGATAACAACCCCACTTTCTTAATTTCTTTTCTTAAGTTCGTTAGGTTTACCAGCATTTTCGGTTAGTTTGTTTTTATATATTGTTGGTTTTTACGTTTGATTGAGTCAATTACATCTTATTTCAATTCTAAATATTTAGCTTTGTGAACATGAAGCTTAGATTTTTTAAACTTCTTAAATTTTTAATTTCTGATGTCTGATTCTTTGCAATATCTCTAATTAACCATTCCTGATTGTTATTTTTTATTTTATATTGCCTGAGAGGAGCTAAATTGCCTATTACATCTGTTATTTTTGACACAAAATCAGAGAACATTTCATATTTAGGGAATTCTATATCGTATAAGTTCGTTTCGGGAATTGGCTGAAATGAATGAAATTTCTTGCACCTTTGAGACAAAGATTTATTAATTAATATTTTCCTGATAGAAAATTTCATTTGTGGTTTAAAAGACCTGTATCTATTATACCGCTTTGTATTATCTTTTCAATATTATAGACAAGATTATGATCTAATAGCGTGAAAGATTCAGGAGATATAATCCCTGGTTTTCACATAGATGCTCTCCGACGGTATACGGAGGAATGTTCAGATCGGCTACCCATGCGGAGAGCAGTACTGTACTAGTTATGGTGAAGACGTCGCTAAGGAGCACAACCTCTACGTTTACTCGACGCATCATGCATATCAGGAACCCATACTCACGTACAAGGTCTAATGCATCGCCAACCCCACCCATGTATCAATCATCGTATGTTACATATGCTTCTCACATGTCCAAACGGTGATGTTCGCCTGTTCCTGCTGTAACGCCTTGGCTGTTCCACACTTGAGACTCAAATTGAGTTGCCTTCCAAATGCCTCTGTATTTCACAGGGTTTGACCCTTATATCTTCCCTATCAAGCCTCTTTTTCATTCATTCATTCATTTATTTATTTATTTAACGTTGGTAACGCTTACATAGTTGTATATGAATATAATTATATATTAATAAACACTAATATAGACCAACAAATTTTTTTTTCTTTCCGAAACGATTGGCTTCAGCACCACAATAGAGTTGGTGGCTTTGTGATGGTCTATTATGTATAGCTCTTCTTGAATATTATCCAGTGGGTCTGCTCCAGTTTTCTCAGTAATTGCTTTAGTATTCGCTCTGGACGCAGATATTGACCACCATAGCGAACCATTGCTCCTAAAAGACTCAGGTCACACAGCCAGATTCTTGTGCACGACGGAGTGGCCCTAACTGCGAATGCGATCATTATCGCCTTTTCTCTCTGTTCAATGGTTTTTTCGTCAACGTCATCCAGCAAGTGGACATACTCAATTTTTGGTCGGTTGGTTGGAATCTCTTCCTAAGCATGGTTATTATGACAACGCAAAATGAACTTTGTGCTAATCTTGTATTTTCCGCCATCCCATAAGGTGTTACCCAGAGAATCAACAGCAATCAACTTAATTTTAAGGGCAGTCTTCTCAAGGACCAATATGTGCTCAAGTGAGCAGCCTGTGTTTGAGAGCTTCTTTTTGACGCATTATTATATCTGCCGGCGCTAGGGCGTCAACCCATTACCTGCTCCGGTCATATTATTAATGAAGTAGTTTACGACATGAAGTAGCGAACTCCTTCTCCTTTTCTGGTTCTAACATCGGCCGTGGTTCTCCCTGCTGTTGGGCATGTGGCCAAAACTCAATACGAATATAGACCATATATTCGTGATATTTCCACAAATTTGCTGATCAAAACCATAAAGAGCACCGGCGCTGTTATGATCACCGCGAATAACAGTTTCCCCCTTAATACGGTGGTTAAAGCCACTTTCTTCCGCGGTCACTGGTGCTAGGGGTTCTTTAGCTGACTTACCTACAACAGTCAATAACTTTTAGTGTTCGCCTGAATCCAGAAAACTCAAACACTTCCGAGGCAATGTTTATGGTTACTTTAAGATCTTACTTTTTTTTCAAACAAGATCGAATATACCTCGGGCTCGTACGTGATATCTGGCACGTAATGTTCCTGCTACCGACCGCATGTCAAATCGAGGACCATTGACACAGTTTTCCATCTCATTGCTGACGATTGTTTCCCCTTTTTTAATGCAGCTCCCGTCTGGGTTGAGCACTGGGGAGTTTTCGAAAACTAGTACACATCCGGATCAAGTTTGACTTTCTTTGAGGTCACTCCTCCCCTGTTCAAATGGAGGTGAGGATTATCCTCCTTCACCTGCCGCGACTTAAGAGCAAAATGTCTAAGAGGTATCATCGGCTTTTTATAGCAGCCTCCGGGGTGTTTTAAACGATATCTGTGAGTACCAGGTTTTTCTTGTTCACAGGCGTCTTAAATGCAAAAGGCCAAAGAGGCTTCGAAAGCCTTTCTTTAACAATCTTCAAGCTTTGTTTAACTGTGTCTGTGAGAGCCGGTTTTTCATCCTTCAAAAGCGACATATACGCAGAAAATAAGAGAATCTTCGACAGCCTTTCTTTAACAGCTGCTGGAAAAGACTGAGCAGGGATTTTTTTTAGCGTCACCTTTGAGGGCCTCAGACTCAGCATGCTCGATGTATTCATCTGTGAAGTTCGTAGCAATTAGTTACCCGATGTATTCAACATCTGTTGGGTCAGACTCATCAAGTATTATCTTGATGCATTCATCCTTTCAGAGCTCAGACTTAGGAATAAATTGACCGATGTATTCTTCCATCACTTGCTCCTCAGCCATGAGATGGGGTATATGAAATCCGATATCTCTAAATAGAAATTTGGATAATTTCACACAGCACACTGGCAAAGTCTTTACGCGAACACTTCTCTATATCTATCATTTTTTGAGCAACGCCTTGAACACCGCACGGCCTACAAATCAGATTCGCGGAATTAGTCCCTACACTACGTAGTCTACATGGAACTGTTGGCGTTCTACCAAGACGTAGCTGCAGAGAATGTGTGCGACAATATATGTCGGATACATTTTTGGTGGAATAGTTGTAAGATATTCACTTTCAACTACGGACATCTATTATCTATCTTCATATCTATCATCTTCATATCTATATATCTACCTTTAGTACAACCTGCCTTGACGCACCATTAAATCAAAGCTACCAAGGTATCGGAGTTGCGGATAGTGGAGAGAGTGTAGATTTACAATTACCAGTTATATCTCTCTGAAATGAAAAATCTGCGGAGAATAATAATTGTCAAAAGTATATCTCCATAATAAAAATTCGTGTTTCATATAGATAACTTATTAATTTACTGTTCATTCGTGCACGCGAGGAAGACGCCACGAGCTCTTCCACTTCGGGGGTAAAACAACACTAGTCCCTGGGAGACCCCACAAGGGCAGTATCTCCTCTAACTCAAAAGTATAAAAGCCCTCGTCCCCCATTGTATTGTTGTGTTTAGATTATTTTCTTTGGAAATTCTTACAAACCATTCCTTAATTTTTTCAGAGTCAGGCCCGCTTATGCCCTCGAAAATGGCCAAACCTTCCTCTCGATAAAACCCAAAACTTCCCTGGTAGCACTAATTTAAAAGTTGAAACAGTAAATAAGAGACAAAGGGTTCACAAACCTCTACTCTATCGAATGCACCCATATTAACATCGAAGAGACGGTTAATCTTTTTCATCCAGTGTTTACAATAATAACAACAATTATTTTAACTTCCGAAATATTCAAGAAAATAGTTATCAAATAATTTTATTCAAAGTGGCTTATGTCTTATAAAATTTAATTCTTTATTTTTTTTAGTGGTGTTGATTTGATAAAATGATGTATGGATTATAAAGTATGGATAATTTTTTTTACATATGTGTAAATGGGTATGGCAGTAAAAATTTTACAATATGAATTATTTAAGTTGGAAATGTCCGTTTTATGTTTAACAGTTGTTTCGTTTTTTTTTTTCAAACAGAGCAGAAGTATTTTTGTTTTAATTTCCACTTTATTTTAAGCGCATTTTATTGTCAGTATATCCTCTACAGGATATACCCCACAGACATATATCGCCTGAGATTAATAGAAGATTTTGAAATAAAAATAAGCTTTATTTTTTGGTAAGTTGAATATGTAATATCTAGTTTATTCAGAAAAATGACTTATCGTTACTTCATTGTTTTTGTATATAGATTCGATTGTAAAGAATTCTTGTCTGAATCGGTCTTATGAAACATCGGAATAAATATGATGTGATAAAGAAAATTAAAAATTGGGAGTTTTTTTTCTACTAAAAAAGAAAATAATAAGAAATAAATTAAAAATAGAAAAATACTGTGCAAAATTATTTTGATGTTTATGTATTATATTACTCTCAAGTGATAATAGTTTGATGTACATTGAGGCATGGTACATATGCGATTCTCTTATAAAAATCGATTCTATTATATACAACTTTACCGTTAAAATTACTAGTAGATAAATTATTCAAATTCAGTATAAATGTTGTTATTTACATCAGTAAGAAAAATATCAAAATATGTATAATTGTTATTTATAAAAGTTAAAATATATATAAAAGGGGAAATAAATATAAATTTTAATAAAATACTGAAGGAATAATTAATAGATTTTTATTTTAGAAATATAGGTTGAAATAGAATTTAGTAAATGAATAAAAACATTCAGTAGTGCAAATAATGATGACAGATATGAAGATGATAATGTTTCAAACTGAGAATAAACTCGTTTTGAATAAACGAGTTGACAATGCTGCATCTGATGATGATGCTGTCTGAGATGATGAGGATGTAAACAGTAATTTTGATGAAGATTTAGACAAATATTGTAGTGGATTGGATAGTGAGAAGGTAATAGAGACAGCGAAATATGTACATAATCATATTTCTCCTATTTAGTCACTCTAACTTTGTTAGACCTCTTGAATGGAGAAATTGGATTATGATCTGAGTACTTCCTATGAATAGCATGAACGAGATATATTTTGACAGAAAGGACAAGACATTTACTGGATCATAATAGACAGTTGAGAGATGTACTGTACTAGAAACGGCACTATAGTTATGACGGAATAGTGAGCAGTATGAAAGACGTGTTAGAGGTCGACATATAAGAAGTGGTGGGAATGGGAGAAATTCACCATGTAGTGATGATGAAGAAGATAATAATGGAGGAGGTTGAATTCTGTAGCTATCCCATCTGTAACCTAGATATTCACTCTGACTAATTGCAAAGCCATTGCTCAGAGATAAAGATACCGGAGGAAGATGAAACGGAAGTGATGATTTTCTATGATGCTTGTGAAATGATGTTAATATTTTATTGAATTTCCATTATCATTTAAGCTAATCTTGTTAACGAAATACAGCATATAATTTATGGTATATCAAACACCAGTAAAAGTGGATAAGTCAATAAACTGAAAATTTTAAGAAATGTGGATATATTGCTGGAAATTTTATTTATATGGATTGGATTATTCACAGAGTAAGGGATATCATCACGACCTCTCGGAAGTGTACCAACGATATTGATTTTTGTATTTTCAGTTGAAGGTATACCCTATCTCCATAATGGTATCTGCTATTTCAGTGAACTTGTTTGGGTGAAGATTATTTGTTCCACCTATAATAGCAATGTTATTTATTGACTTAGACTAAAGTAAGTGTATATATTACTCCATTTAAAATGTGTTCTGCACGATCACCTCCAATCCTAAAAAATGCTACAATTATTCCTTGTTTAAAAACAATAAGATAAAACTTCAGCTATACTGTCAGCAATTATAGGATCGTTAAAACCTGAGATGGATGCGAAATGTTCAAAATTCTTTTTGTTGCAGATTTTGATGTTGTTAACGCGCATGTCCGGTTTAATTATCAATATTTTAATATCAGAACGCCAATATCGTAATTTTTTATTTCAAATATTTATCGATTGGTATAAACACTCTAGAAAAAATAATATCTGATAATACAGAAATTAACAATTATTGAAAATTTAATAACAAAGATTTACGTTATAAATTGATTATTAATAATATAAATAATTCTAATACGTATACAAAAATTTCCTTCATTTTATTTGCTTTTAATCAAGGTCTTGTTGAGTATGAGTATTTTAATTTCTTTTCTACAAAATTTCCACAAATGATAACTAAGAAAATTAAAGATTAAGAATAATAATCAGTAGCAACTCGATTAAGGGGACTCAGTTAAGAGGACCGATTAGTGTTCTTCAAGATTAAATTTAAAATATCCATATATAAAATATTTAATATTATATATTATATTCCATATATAAAATATTTATTTCTCTACACATCTACTTGCCTTCATGTATGTATTTATAGATTTTATAATACCTTTTGTTATCCATGGTTTATTAAAGTTGTTTTTAAAATTTGTGAAGCATCTTACGGTGTGATAGATCTTTTTTTTTTTTTTTTTTAGCTTGAGGTATCAAGACAAACTGTGCTAGATGGTGGATTTGGGAGACTGTTAGGTTGCGCTTCTGGAGGAAAAAAGTTAGCTAAGGAAATTATTGTCATCGAGTGTGGTGTTACACGTGTCACAAAGTGTGAATATGAAACAAATGTTATTTCTAGAAAATTTGATAGATCAGTTTATGTATCATAATTTAGCAAATCTAAATTAAAGTCTCCCATTAATATTTTTTTTAT
>JAUZNK010050021.1:0-16046 GCA_035046665.1 Euphysa ruthae
AATGCATCTGACAAGATCACACAGCAGGGATCACTTGAAATTTCTCTTTCTGATCATCAGCCAATTTTCTGTACACGAAAAATCACTACGTTTAGACCTGGTACTAAAAAGTTTAAAAATAAAAAACAAATCTCAAGGGTGGTTTGACAAAGAAGTTGCAGAAAAAATAGCCTTAAAACATAAATTGTATAAGCAAATTAAAAAGACAAAAACTGATGCAGACAAGGAACTATTTATTATCATTTTTCCCTCTCTTGATACATATTTCAATTAAATGTCACCTACAACCACGGTCAAAACTTTATGAGACTTATGTACCATTAGGACACCTTATAATTAAAAACACACACACACAAGCAGTTCATAATATGGATATTCCACCCTTGGTATATCCAACTTTTCGCATTTTTTTTTCTTTGCTGTATCTAAGGGATGAAAGTGACAAGTCCGTACTCATTTGGGTTTATCACCATTTTGGTCGATAAAACCGCTTTTACAACATGCGTCAAGTGTGAATTTGTGCTAAAATTTGTTAAATGACTCATAATATGGCCATGATTTTAGCTAAAATTTAAACAAAAGGTTTTGAGTATAAACACATTGAAAAAGAGGATACTGTTTATGGTGCCGGTTTATTTAATAAATTTGAAGCTTTTTAGACGTTGTTGAAGACACTGCCGTTCATATATTTTGAATTGCTAGATGAAATGACTTGAAATTTTCAGGAAATGTTTTTCTTGCTATTAAATGTGCCCAGAACAAATATTTTACTGATTTGAACAATTGATTTCCTTCAAATTTTTCAAAATGGCTAGCCATTACGGTTTTTTACACTGTGACAAAGTTAATTTATCAATAAAAAATCGTTTCAGCACATAGCCAAGATATAAAGATAACATTGTAAAAGTTTTTCTTGGAAAAAACAACTTTTTCACCTTTTCCAAAACCGCAGCATTGTAATCGAATTTACCTGGAACCGGGACCGAAAGCGAAAATTTTTAATTTTTTATTTTTTGTAGAATATTATTTTTTTAAAGATAAATTTATTTAAATCGCTAAAATTTCTCATAGTTTTACGACTGCAATACCACGTAAAGATAAATCAGTTTAGAAATGTTCTAGACAGAGTTTGCAAAAATTAACATGCATTGTTAATTTTGAGGAAAATTCTCATTAGAATACAAATTTAAAAATCAAAAGGTAAGTAATTTTATATTATATATTTCAAGATTATACAAAAGACAAGATCACTAATCAACTTCATTCAAATCCAATACTGTCGAAGAAATGCATAAATCTATATAAAAAAAAAAATTAAACATGAATAAATGAATATTTTTTATAAGCAAATCAATATTATCTAAAAAACTAAACTCCATAAATTTTTTTGAAAGATGAGCCACTGATTTAACTTCCATCTATAATAATAATAAAAAAAAACGATGAAACAACAGAATCACATCGATGAATATAAAATAAATTATGATTATGATTTTTCTCAACAAAAACATGAAATTTGACCTGTCTAATGTCTTTCACATGACTAAAAGTAATTCTTTATGATCCCCTAACTTCATGGAAAATTTTAAAATTAAAAACAATATTTTGAGAAAATTGAAAAATGTCTTTTTTGGTGGAATATTATTTTCAGTCACAAGAAAAAAAAATTTTTTTTCGGACCTAATTTGAACTATTTTATCCGTTGCTTTATAAAAAAAGTCCAATTTTTAGCTTACGTCCTGGAACCAATATTTTATCCAAAAAAACTCAGCTAGGGAAAATATACTTTCGAAAGTTGGTCAAATAGTTTCATGAGAAACAAATGGATTCTTAGCTAAAGAACTTCAAAATATTTTTCGAGGAAAAAAAAAAAAAAAACATGATTATCAGAAAATTTCAGTTCATTGAAAAAAAGGAATTTACAAAAAAAATTCGAGCTACTGACCTACTGAAACTATCCCAAACAAACATTTTCTAACATGAATTGGAGTAGAATCAGAAGATATGTTCTTGAGAATAAACGTCAAAAAATTTCATTTCGAACCTAATTAGACCTTGTTTTCAGCTAGGGAGCCAGAAATGAAAATTTTTGGTAAGTAGAAGAACACATTACAAGAGATCGCCTTTGGTCCAAGGTGGAATAGAGATTCCCTATGTTGTAACAGTGTCCATGCTTGGTAGTTTGATTAATCAACTTTGCACGGAAAATACAAACAACTGGTTGAAACTCTGTACGCGGAACCAAAGAAAGAAGAAATTTTGGGGACATTCAAGTAGCTAAAAAATCCTGGTGATTACCTTAAAGCAGAAAAATAAAACGAAGCATCCTTCTACCGACAGTGACAACAAAAATATTTTTTATAGCGATACCCCATCAAGCCATGAGAAAACTTAAAACTACAAACTAAATAGCACAAGCATCATAAATATTGACTGAATTTTGGAAAAATCATTTCTTCAACAAACTTTTCTTCAGGACACATACATAGAAACTTGTTCCCATATTAGCTGACCGACTTACACTAGAGCAGCAAAGTAATAGTGGTTTCTTACAATCTTTTAAAAAATAGTTTTCAAAAGATGTCCTGAAATACAATTCAACTACTAAGAAAACTTGAAAAAACTTAGAGATAATTTCAAAATGACGCCAATAAATTAAATTGCAAACAAATTATGACGTAAATAATTTGTTTGAAGATTATTTAGTTATTATAGCTGATTAATTTGAAGAACTTCGTCAGATAGGGCGAGGCCATCTGAAATTACTTTATTTTTCAGAAACCATTTTTAATCAATATGAAAAAAATAAATAAATAACTTTAAATGTTTATAAATTTTCATTTTTGTTAGAACGGAATTTTTTTCATAGATTTTCTGAAGTTAGAAAAATGAAAAACAAAAGCTTCATAAAATTTATAGGGAAAATAAAAATAAATATAAAAACTTTGATCTTTCTTAAATATCGAAATTAATATCAAAATTAAACATTCCAGTAAAAGTGATAAAAAACTAAGTCCAAAATTTCTAATTTCCTTTTTTGGTCAGATTTAAATATATATACACTTAATAAGGTAGCTAAATATTGCTTCGCCTTACAACTTTGCCGATATTGGAAATTTTCCAAAGTATTAAAGTTACAATCAATTAAAGAATGACGATTTTGTAATGCATTAAAAAAAAGCTTTGTCATCGCCTTTTGTTTCATCTAAAGAAAAATTTTTTTGAGCTACCTAATTTTCCTTGTATGTCTGGATTTGATGTTTTAACTCTATAAATACTGTGTGATGATAGCCAGTACTAGATTGGGTAGTTTTGGATAGTTCCACCCTGCCCTGCTTCATCGAACCTATTGCTGCCTTAAAATATCATTTTCATACTCATAACGTATAATAAACTAATTTTTAATTATTTTAAAATGAATTTCACCTTTCATTTGGTTGATCTTGAGCATCACAAGTAGCTAGATGAGTATTTACAGCTTCATCGCCATATTTATTTTTGAAATCTTGGTAAATCGCAAGTTTATGGCTTTCATCAAAATTTACTGATTTTTTAACCAAGCAGATGATTGACTGATCTTCTTTTGATAGCTGATTGAGAGAAGATTTCATCATTGGGCCAACCACACTGTGGAAAAATATTTAAAAATAATCTTATATAAGCACTGGCACATTTTTTGTTAAGGCTCGTAGTGCTCATATATTATTAGCATTTTGGAGTCATGTTCTTTTATTTGTATTGAATAGTTTTAGTACGTTGATTTATAACTCACAAGAAATGGACGTTTTTCAATTAAGAACGAAAAATATTAGTACTTTCCCTGACAAAAACATTTAATTTTTTTGAAAATATTGTAAATTTGAGGTTTTCGTTTGATGTTTTTTTGTTTTGAAAATTGGAGAGTTTTTGAGGTTCAATGTTTTTATCATTAAAGAAATCCAAAAATCGCTTTGAAATTCAAATCAGTGTTAAGATATTACATTGTATAGCCAATCAGATCAAGATCCCTTAAGTGCCACATATTTCATACCCAGTGCATGAATTTGTCTTCTTGTTACTGAAACAACAATCAAGAATCACAAGACGTTAGCATTTTCCATGGAAATTAAGAAAACATGAGATAAAATTTGTCTCGACTTTATTTTCATAAACTTTCACAAATCCGTAGAAGTTTAAAGGAGCGAAATTAACTATTTAGCATTTTCCGACATATTCATGTAATCGTATCTGACTTTTCCTTACGTATGGAAAATAAAGTCAATAAAGTAAGATTTGGAGACAAGAAAATGTATTCGAAATTGGTGATTATTACTACTCATTAATCTATTCAGATTTCTGAGAGGTTTCTGAAAATTTAAAACAAATTAGGCTTGCTTTCATTGCTTATAAATTCAAGATTTATATTGTTTTCCAAAACTTAAATCCGAAATAAATGACCCAAAAACACATATTTTTTTTGTTTTTTTTTTTTATCGCAGTATTATTTCTTGCCTAGTGGTAAAGGGATAACAACTATATTCAAATGCCATTTGAAAATTTTGCATACCTTCCCATTAATTGATCTCCAGCAGCAGGGCAAGTAGCTAGATGAGCCTCAACAGCTTCTTTACCATAAGAATCTTCGAAAGACTTATACATGGACTTTTTCGCATTAGCAGATTTCATAAAGCACAGCAACATTTTATCTGAGGGTGTTATTGATGGCAGAATACATTTTGACCAAGCAGACCGAATTTGTGATGAATTATGATTAGGGTATTCTTTGATGATATCGTCTGCTGACTTTTTAGCCTTCTGATTGCATATATAGCTGTGAAGCAATTTGTCTACATCAATCTTCAAGCAAGCATCATAAGCTGAAAGGACCTTAAAACAGAACACTTTTTACAAAGTCAAAACTTGTCTGGTTCCGCTAAAGTTAAAACCAGAAAATATTTGACCTTGGACCAACAGATCAAAAAAAAAAAAATGCTGTTTCAAGAAATTCTTATATTATAGCAAAAAAGTAGAAATTTACCCTTAAAAAATTTGCAGTTCAATTTTCCAATATTACACATAAACCAACGAATTTTGAACAAAATTTTATAAACTTAGGGGCATAAGCTCAGATAGAGAGAACTTTTGGTAGGTTGCCACATAAATATTCTTAAAAAAAAAAACCTTTTTGGAGTACAGAAACTGGACAGATTATTACGTATGAATGCATAAAATCATACAAATCCGTATCACTTAGTTGGTTTGGACATACGTCTAAAAACTTACTTGAGAGCTATTATACTTTTTAAATCTTTTGGCGATCATAGATCGACTGACATTCTTGTAGTTCTTTAGAGTGCAAACAGCCTTAGCTGTATCTGAACCAGAAATGAGGTCAGCCAGTGGACAGTTAGCTATAAAATACTTTGTCTAAAGTAAAAAAAAAAAAAGAATTTAAATAAATTTGAAACATATTGCATGATAAACTGCAATGTCAACTCCATTACTCAGATGTCACAGGACGCTTAAATTGCCTTTGAATTAATAAAAAAGACACACAACTAATCCAGGTCACAAACCTTTATCAACTTTAATGAGACTTTCCAAACGTTTTAAAAAAAAAATCAAACTTAAGTTCAGGCTATACTTTAGGTTTGCCTTTCGACTTTTAGAAATGAAATTAATTGCTTCTTAGCGAAACAAGAAGCTATCAATACTAATATTAGACCTTGAAGTTTGTTTCAACAAGAAAAAAACACCTTTAGGATTACTTTGCTTATTTTAAATTTTAGTAATAATTTAAAAATTTTGACAGGTGAACTAAATTTGATTTTCTGCCTTTTGACAAAAAACCAGCGTCAAATTTTGTGTTCTCAATTAAATTGAATTATTATCGTTATTCTGAAATCACAATTTTTTAAACTAGTTTTCAACCTAAAACGAGGTCTAAAAACTTTTTCTGAAAAATCTTGGACAAAACTGAAACTACTCAAATTTTCAATAAATTCAAACTCTAACTACACCTTAAGTGTTCTAACATAAAGGTAAACATACACCGAAGCACCAAACTTTAGGTTTACCTTCAAAAAGTCTTTAAATTTTGGTTCTTGTCAAACATTGAATGTAAGCATCGCATCATTACCAACAGTAGACCTTAAAGTTCGTTTTACGAGAAACCTGCAATTTCAATTTTTTAAAAAAAATCTTGTTTTGACACATTATATTATGACTTACGCTACAGGCTAATAGACTAAGATGGGCCAAAAATTAAAAACATACCTGTTCAATATTAACTTTTGGTACACCCTTAGAGTTGATAAATTTCATAATAGTTGTAGCATCATCTATACTCAAAAACTTCTCACAAGCTAAAGATTTTTTATTGCCATTATTACGTATACAATCAGGCTGATAACTTTCATTGATCATTTTTGTCTCCAAATTTTTAAGAAGAGTAGTTTTGTTAAAGAACTCACTAAATAATCCGCCACATCTGGAGTCATTTTGGTACTTATCGTATATAGAACTAGCATCTCTTACGCCGTTTCTACAATTTTCATCCAAAACATCCATAAGACCTATGTGTTTCCAAAGGCATTCTAATCTGTAATTGATTCTATTGATACCTTCTACTAGACGTGTTGTTGCTGTCTCAACTATATTACGGTCTGCAGAATGGATGTTGGCAAGAAAATACTTGATATCACTCTGTGATTTTTTCATCCCTGGACTCTGCTTTGCTGCAGCTTCACTAAGCTTGAGTACTTTTCCAATATAATCAATAAAACTGTCATTCAGCAACCTTCCCTTCACTGTATTATAATTCTAAAGCGTGAAATTTAATATCATTATCAACACGTTTATTAATGCTATTACAATTATTGCTTGATGCTGTTTGGCCGAGAAGTCAGTGGCCTATAGGAATAAAGATAGAAGACAAAAAATATAAGAATATAAGAATGGAGAATTTTGAATACATGGAAATATTGATTAAATCATTATTTCTATTGTAATTGACAACATGCAAAAGAATTGTAAATAAAATGCATTACAAAGCATAAACAATCAATAAACAATATTTTTGGTCAAAAATTTTTTGACAAATACCATCTCTTTTTATAGTTTTATCAGCACCAAAGACAGCTTACATTAACATACGTTTCTAGTTCACTTTTGATTAAATCAAAACCACTTAAAATTTCATAAGTGTTTAAATATATGTCATATTATGCCATAATTGACACCTCATTACATTACTTTTAAAGACACCAACAAACTGTTACTAAGTGATCTTTTGGGGCAATTTTCAATAAAATAAATAAATTGTAGCAAACATGCTACAGTCGTTAAAAAAAACGTAAATGAATATTTTTTCATATCTAACACAGTCTGGCAGAATGGAATAACTTTTTTAAGAAAACTCAAACTGACGAAATTTGACTAGTTGAGAAAAAGCTCAATGAATTTATAAACGATTCACAATTATACGAAAAAATATTACAACTTATTATCACTTTATTTTAATGGGTTTATATTTCTAAGTCAAAGTAACATTATAAGAAGTTAGCTATTTACACTGGTAACATAAACGAATTAAATAAAAGTTACATCTTCAAATAATTCCTATACGTTGTACATAAACTATAAATAGTTTATATTGACAATTCTGTTTCCAATTATTTGTTTTGTTTTTAAATTTTTCTTCTGATTTTGGTAATATAATCCATATTGTAGGTCCTAAATGTCCAAAGGAATTTTCACCTGAACATACACTTTTAATTCTAGTTTTACTGAAAATATTCTTACTATGTGTCGTTCTTTCCAATGACTTTTTCTTTTTAAAAATATGATCAACTATTTTTGAAGAAAGATTGTTCTTACTTTTAAACAGTTCAACTGCAAGTTTTTGTATATTTTTTTGATGTAATATTACTGAGTTGTAGCTTTTCAAAAGTTCTTCAAAAGATGACATATTAATGTCATTATAAACCATTCTCAAAACTCTTTCATGTAACCTATCATGAAACATCCAAACAAGTGGGCAATAAATAGCTAAACTTTGTTTCAATAAAACTTTTAAAAAGAAGCGTTGTTTTATTAAAAGAGGTGTATTTGTATCAATTTAAAGACAGAAGAAACAGGAAATTTTAATAAAAGAAGGCTACTTATTGGGGAACAAAAACTTTGTTCAAAAACAGCCTAACAAACCCTTACCCATATATGGTTATCCCCCTATAAAGTACACCCTAAACAGTGTCTTTTACATCCATGTTCACTTAATTTCAAGAAAATTTAAAAAATTCATCATTCACCAAGTGGCAAAGATGGTTCATCATTCACCATGTGGCCTAAATAAATTTTCAACATTTTTTTGATTTTTTAGAAAGCATGTTGCAAAAAAAAAAAAAAAAAAAAAAAAAAAAAAAAAAAGAATGTGTATCCCACTCATTTATCTTCACTTGAGAATGTGTATCCCACTCATTCATCTTCAATTGAAAAAGTGAATAAATATGTGCTTACCTCAGTTGCATTAGCCCTTAACAGAATTGCCTTTTCTATAATCTTTATCATTTCTTTTTTTGGTTTCTGTATCTGGTTGTGAGCATTTATTGCACGTTTTAACAAAGATTCACAAGCCTCATGTTTTGTTGCCAATTGCCACAGCTGTAGAGCTAAAATGTAAGTGGTATGGTATCGCAGTATTTGAAAAATTTTTGGCTTTTTGGCTAATATTTTTGGAGTTTCTTTCCTTTTCAAATATATTACACAGCCAAATGATTATATATAAACTCAGAAATCAAACACGATGGTTAGATAGAACAAACTAAAGATTATATGAGAATTTCTTTAAAGGAAAATAATCATATTCTCATATTACAATTTTCAAAGGTATTCCAAGGTATTTCAACATTTTGGAATCTATTTAAAAAGTTGTTTAAGTAATGAAGAATGCTTTTTATTTCATCAAAACAGCACAAACGGTTCTCGAGTTTATAAGTGTTTGAAGTTTTGGACTAAGGTGTGAAACAGACCTTTAAACAATTTTTGGTAGGGTGATAGATTTTTATGTAATTATTTTATCGTTGACAGGTGGCTAGCTCCAAGCTCTATTTTTTTGGCTTACTGATAATAAATAAAGTTTGCATGTGAATTTTCTCTGAAAACGGAAAATCCAAAATAAAAGTATTCCAAATTGTCCAAAAACCTAAAAAGGCCTGGAACTATCCACCTGTGAAAAATATACCTCCAGTTTTAGTGAATAATTATTAATATTAATATTAAAAAAACGAATTAGAACGAAATTTATCATACATATAATTTTAATTTTACAATAACACATATTAAAAATTATTACATGTATGTCTTAATGCAGTAATTTTTTTTGAGTTACCTTCAGGGAAAAACCATCAGGGAGAACCCATACCTGAGGGCAGCCTGCTAGAAATATCAAATATCAAGTATATTTGAAACACCAGCTATCAGCACTTACCTACTGATGCACCAGCAACGAAAGCACTTGCAGCAAATTTTATGCGTTTTATGGTCTTTTTAGATATTTTTTTAATATAATCTCTATAAAACCTGTCAAGTTGCGTCTCTTTGATGAACTGGGTTTTTGCATAATTATAACCTTTAAGCAAGTTTGATGCCTCCCTCTCTGCTGTAATAATACCTGCTTTTGATTTCTCTACAAACTCTGCTACCTGCGCACTCTTAAAATAACAAAAATGGATAAATAAATTATAAATAAATAAATAAATTACTCAGCTCTTCTTGATTTAATACAGGCTGCAATATAGTAAACAAACCTTTACATGGAACTTACATACTTGATGACAGTTACTGAAATGTTTTATTGTCAAAAAAGAAGTAAAAGTTTGATTTATCATGACCATTCACATTTAATGAATAAATAATCATTTATGTTTGCCATTATGACTGTAAGGAGTATAAATGAAAACAAAAACACCATTAAAACCCTTGTTTTCATGAGTAAAAACTGAAAAAAAAAAATAAAAAAAAAAAATGGTAACATTGAAAATAGTTTTGTCAAAACAGGATTATACATTTTATTAGAACTTATAAAATGTAAAAAGAACTTAAATGTAGAACGCTGCAATAGTATCACCAACTAGAAAGGATGGAAGACTAACTCGAATTGTAAATGTAGGAATATTAAAATACAAAGAAATTATGTGAAAAGAATACCTAAGGAAAACTCATAAAATATAGAAAATATAGTAATCCTTACATATTTCTTAAACACATATTTTTTTATTCGACCCAAGAGTACAAAAGCACCAAATGAAAGTATTGGAGCTAAGGCTAAAAATGTTGTATCGACTTCATCAAATGAACTGCCAAGTTTGAACTCCAATTCTTTTAGAGTTAAAGCGGTAATGTTTTTTTCTGCAATTTCAGCCTAAAATTGAAACAAAAGTAACATTAAAAGATCTGCAATAAGCTTCAATCAAATCTGTTTTCAGAATGCTGATTGACTTGGAGCTTTAATGATAATAAACTTAATAAAAAATATTATTGAAGTTTTTCCAAGATTTCAGAAAAACCTAGTTGAATGGGATGCCGTATAAATTTCAAACATTCAAATGACATAGCAGTAAATAAACACCCAAAAAAAAATTTAATGGACTGATGAGGGAGGGAATGTGAATCTCTTGGCAAAAGGTTTAAAAAAAAAGAGCTTGGAATGGCTTACGATTTAGATTTTTTAAGAAGAAATCAGGGTTTGAATTAGCGCTTTTTAAAAGTGATTCGTTGCTTTAAAGCATCCTAACAATGTTTCCCATTGTTTAAATGTTAAATTTTGGAGCAATATTCTACTCGCCCGTAAAAAGTTTTAATTTTCTGATAACCAATAAAACTTTTTCGGAATAAATAACCTTCTAATTTATAAGTAACCCTTGATGTTATTACGTTCTTCGATAAAAACCAGAAAATAATATTTTTGAAAGCATTTAAAAATAAAAAATCAACATGAGGCATATATGTTACTGAAGTTAGATTATTAACCTTTTTCTCAAATATTTTTTTCTTCAGTTGACTTCTTTCATTTAACATCTAATTTAGGATATGTTTCTAGACGTCAATCTTTAAAATTTCAATATTATAGCCAGAAATTCAGTCGAAGAACAGATTAGTTAGATAACTGTTCTTTGAAATTTTTCACTTTTATATTCACATGAACAAAACTTACCCTTAGGAATTCCTAAAAAAAAACATTGAAAATAAAATTATTTACACCTTACAAACTCTACTAAAATAAACATACATACAAATAGCTTCTAGAATAGCTTAACCAACCTACAGTTTCATTCCTATTAAATCCAGTAAAAAATACAAATATATGAATAGAATTACCATAAGTTTTTCTTTGGCGTAAATGAAACGTGCCGCTATTCTTGTACTTAATTTCTTTATGATTTTATCTTGGTTTCTATCCAGTTGCTTCATTTTGGTCCATGTTTCGTTAATCAGAGTATTCAAAGTATTGGTGTAAAGTGATGTAACTGTCACTGAAACATCAATAATGTTAGTTTTTTAATAATTCTAAACAAAAAGATTTAAATGTTTTTAATAAAAATTGTTGCTAATTTTTCTTAAATTGCTGGGATCTTAACCTAAATCCTTCTAAAACTGCCAAGTATTGTGAAATAGCTTGGTTTCTGCATTACTTTATTAAGGTTAGGAAGGGTAATAACTGGAAAACTTCATTCCAGAACTTCATGTATGCTTGACATGAACGATGTCAATGAGGTGAAAAATGAGAACAAAGCTAATTATATCTACATCCAACCTCATCGGCTGCTGTCTAACGAGTTCTGTTTATAAATACTTCTTCAATCGGCAACAAACAATTTAAATTTCATGCCCAAACATAATGATGATGATCACATAAGGGATACACTCCCAATCTTGTTTTTAAAACATATCCATCTAATTCTTTACCTGACTACTAAATCTAAGTTTCCAATCAGCACAAAGAGCAGCAAAACAAGCTTCATGGGTTTTTTTTCTTTCTTCCTGATAATATGAGCAAGCCAACGTAATCTACACTCTTTCAAAATTTTTGTGATTAACGTAGTATCTGAAAGTTGTTGTACTTGTGCGTAAGAGACAGCTGCAGATCATAAACTAGAATAGTCTGGACAGCAATATTGAGAAATTATAAAAATTACATGAACAGAATTTGGTCTTAAAGAGTGAAAGTCAACTGCTCAAACAACTTTAGTAACTTATCATCTTAGTCATGAATTTTCTTAACCATTTTACAGGGTTTAAATATCAACTGCGTATTCAAAATTGGCTGAAAAATCCACACTTGCTTTATAGAAATCTGTTATAACCAACAAAATTCTTACTATTTTTCTGCAAAAAAACCCTGAATTCCAGAGTATTTCAACTGAAGTTTAAAAAAGCAAACAAACTTACATTCAGCGTATATTGCATTCACTTTTTTAACGTCGTCTTTTAAATTTTCTACGTCTTTATTGAATTCATCTCGATAAGTACACACTTTTTTCCATTCTCCGAACCAAAGCTTGCAACAACCCTGAAATTTTAGTGCAATATCGTATCCCAGATCAAACACCAATAATAAACCAATCAAAACGTTCGCGTATCCTCCTAAATATCAAGTTTAAAAGTTTTTTTAAAGCACTCATTAATTTGTATTGAAGCTCATTACATTTTCCAAAATTAACCAAATAATAACAATGAAAGATATCAAGTCACAACATTTTAATACCCTAAAAAATTTGGATTTTTTCTGGATTCTCTTTTAAAAATGAAACTAGTGGTGTGGCCTTTATTTATCATGGTCACAACAAGCACAAACTTAAAAGCAAAAATAAAAAGGTTTTTGACTGATAATTTGTTTTAAAATAACACTTTAACTGCAACAAAAAAAAAATAAATCAAGTTATTTTAAGCAATGTCGGATGTAAAGGACACATAAAATTTGTTATGTTATAATTTATAAAATAACCTTCAAATGGCTTTTCCAGATACCCCAGTTGCGTTATGACAAAACTAGAAAAATAATCTTCAGCTTATCATAGCACCTCACAAAATTAAATGCTTAGATTAACTCTTCCAGTAAGGATAAAACATAAAAGGATACAGATAATGTGACAGAGCTCCATTTTATTTTTTTTTCCTTTTGATTTTCTTTTGCATTGCTGTTGTTCTGAACAAAAGAAAGCTAAATTTGAAATTTTTCTATTTTATCTGGTATTTTGATGTTACTTTATTATAAATAAAGTAAATGTTAACTAAAGCTAAATATTTTGTCATAAAGTCAGCTTAAATTCAAAACACTACTCTAATTTTTTAGTTTTAGTTAGTAGCACCTGGGACCAGCTGGGTATTAAATTATGTAATTTTTGGACATTGCAAAAAAAGTGTTAAAACTGACAATTGCCTACGATCTGAAATTTGACAAAAAAAAACTTTCAAATGTTCAGTTGGATTCCAATATTTTGAAATTTTCTTAAAAAAATATAGGCTCATAAAAGAGAATTTTCATGCTAATAATTTTTGGTAGTGATGTATCAAAATCATTAAAAAGTTATCAGAGATCAAAGTCACAATAAATGAAAGCTTTAAACACTAAAACGTTGTGCTTTGCTTAAGTAAACCTAAACACAGCAGGTCAATTTCATTGTGACGGACGTAACATTCAGAGGCTTAATCACCTAATATCAAGAATTTTTAAGTTGCATTTAGAGTTATGGTTAACGTTATTTATTATAGAGTATGGACAAGATGTAACTGGCAAAAAACTGAAAATATATCCATATGCTTGCTAACAAAATTGGGACCAGCAGTACTTTGACCGATTTATTCACAAAAAACTGGAAATTTCAGATAAACTAGAAAACATTTGAATTTGTCTGGAATTAATGAGACTGAATGTACCTTTTTTAGTACAAAATAATACATAGTTAATGGAGTCCACTTGAACTTTTTGAAATTTCATAAAAAATACTCTCAAAATATGCCTTATTTTACTGTGACCGTTGTAATTTGTATGATTTTATTAACAAATAGGTAACAATTTCAGAAAATTGTCCTTGTGACCCTCCAAAATTTATAATTCATGCATCATTGTAACCACACATTCTTCACCAATATTATTTGACCTGGAAAATTTTTGTGGTCATAATTCACAATCACCCATTATCCTAACTGATGATATGATTTCTTCTCTTTCCTCCTCACTCTCACCGTAACCATCTTTTTTGCTGTCAGAATCACTTTTGAATATATTTTAGACAGTGAAGGCATTATCTGAATAATTCTGTTTTACTATTGAGACTTTTAATAAAATGTAACTTGAATATATTTGCTACCAGTAATACTGAATTCCAGAATTTCAACGTTATCACACTGTATTTCGAGAGTGAGCTAAATAGATCTAACAGCATAAACCTACACTTATAAACACCTATTCTATTTCCTCTTCTCACTTGAATTAATGCTGCTAAATCTGGGGGCAAAAAGGAAATTATCATATCAACAAAATACTTTCAGTTCAACGACACTCTACTCGCATTATAAACTTTTTCAACCCTTCAGATCTGATACCTCAAAATCATTAAAAGAACTAAAAATTCCACTATTTTCATCTCAGTTGGTTGCACCTCAAAACCATGTGGCACCCCAAAACCCATAATCACACAAAACGCAGCACCAGCCAATGAACTTTTCAAACACTGAGTGTTATAGTCATTTTAGGACACTTTAATAGTTTGGCTTTACACAAAACTCTGACTGATCACTCTCCAAGTCCTTTACAAAGAAATACAAAAAAATGAAGTTGAAAACTGGCTTCTTGAAAACATCAATCTTTTGAGAAAATGCTCATAAAATCACGAAATTTGAGACTAAATTTTCAAATGAGATTAATTCTGATAATCACATTAACCCTTTTTGAAAACCTAAACTGCTGATAATGAGTCTTGAACTCCTAAAAAAATGGGGTTCTTATTTTTAAATTCTGATTGTGGGTTTTATTTAGTGAGCATTTTTTCAAAAAATTGTATTTGTTGAGATATTAAAGAAATCAAAACATTAAAACAACTTCAGAATCTTTTTAACTTTTACTATAATATTTTCTCAACATAAAATGGAATGTCTTAGGGCCTTAAACTCTATATATATAAAAATTCTGCAGACCTAACAAATCTCTCTTGCATCATCTCTATGCTCAGTTGAGTTTCTGTAATACCAAATTTCTGTGCACCATTTGTAAGTGTCCCCTTTTAAACCCACTTAACCCAAATATTTGCGATATGAGCATGGTAATACACAGTCCCACTGTCCAAAATGATCACTGCACAAACAGCAACCAGAATATGTATGAATAAAAAGTCAAAAATCCAAAGTAAAAAATGTTTAAAAAATTATCAAAGTTTATCAATGTAAACAAAAATTTATTTTGCAAATATTTTTATCACAAAATTGAGCTGTTGCTTATATTGGGCAAAAACCAAAATATGCTTCTCTTCCCTCAAAGTTCACTGAACTGAAAGCAAAATCTGCCCTATTTATGTAAAATCTCAAAATCCTTCAGCTAACCCATCCCTGTTTCCGATCTGCACGACGACACTACGAGTATTCCCATCTTTATCCTCTTTGATGTCCAAAGCTCTCACCATTGGCCATTGATTTCGTCCTATATCGTTCTTGAGTAGACCAACATCTCCAATCTTGAAGTTCCTCTTTGGTGTCCTCCACTTCTGACGCTCTTGTAAAGAACTCAAGAATTCTTTCCTCCAACGGTCCCAGAACTCATTTGCAATGTGTTGTGTTCTTCGCCATCTTCTGCGACAGTAGACATCGGCCAACTCAAAGTTTCCAGGAGGTGGTGCAATCACTTTCGATTTCATTGTAAGCAAGTTTGATGGAGACAGTGGCTTATAGCTAGCAGGATCACTCAATGTTTCCACTGTCAAAGGTCTTGAATTGATGATTGCCTCTGCCTCAGTCATAACAGTCACTAAGGATTCATCATCCAGACTTTTACCATGAGTTCGCATCAGGTTCGT
>JAUZNK010050054.1:0-16044 GCA_035046665.1 Euphysa ruthae
ATACATATTTGTGGCCTGGGCCCAATTTATGACCAAAAAATGACAAAAGTTAAGTTATTTTACAAGATGTGGCATGCTGGACATCTCCAAAAAATGAAGTCTAATGGTATCTGATAAAATTTTGAATATCATTAATTCTTTTTTTGTCAGGCAGGGAAATAAAGGTGGTCCTAAATGGCCACTTTTCGAACTGTTACTCTATAAATTCTGGTGTTCCTCAAGGTTCTGTTCTGGAACCTACTCTTTTTCTAATTTTCATTAGTGATCTGCCTGATAGCATTACAAGCTTGTTACAATTGTGGATGACACTACTTTTTGCTCATCCCTAGAGAAGACAAACAATACTTCTGGTGAGGTTGAAATGACTGTTTTTTTAAAAGATGATCTTCAGACTGTTCATGAATGGGGTGAAAAATGGTTGGTGTCTTTCAATGCTTCTAAAAAAAGTTTCTATTCATAAATCTCTTTAGGACACTTCTTTCTTCCATCTGTGCTGATTAATTTTAGTGAAATCACTGAATCTGTGCATATTCAAATGTTACATCTAATGTTCACAGGTAACTTTTCTTGGAATTTTAACATTGAATCCATTACAAAATCAGCTGCGACGATAGTTGGATCTCTATTCCGAGTGCGGCACTTTCTTCTGCCCAAGATTATATTGTGGTATACCACTCAAAGATGTATTGAGTATTGCTGCCGTTTTTAGGCTTGGGGCTCTGTTGTGTGTCTTCATCTTCTTGACCAAATTCAGAAACCTTTACCCAACCTTGTTGGGCATAAACTTTGTTTGAATCTTCAATCACATTTCCATTACAGAAATGATCATGTTGAAATTTTATTAGGAAAAATATCTTGATAAATTTTTGTATTTTTGAAATTTTATTTAAATCTTTTCTTAACATTCTTTATTTTTTAAGATTTTGTGTGAAGTTAAAAGAGTGTAGAAAGCGTGCTTTATTCTGCAGCAATACCGGACAAAAATTCTTGTTCCCAAAGGCCCAGACCCTAAAATTTAATAAATTTTAGTAATTTTTTTGGAATTTTTTTAGAGACTGTTTAGGTTTAGAGGTCATATCTTACTCGAATGCCTCCTAAGAAAAGTTCTTCTTCTCCCTGTCCGCAGCTTGGACCCCAAAACGTGATAAGTTAAGTTTTTAAGAAATTATTTTTCTTTCTGGAAATTTATTTTTTGATTGCTTTTGCATTTTTTCCATTTTAAACATTTTGCACAGTTAAAGCACGATAAAGAGGATATTTTTTCTTATATGGCCACTTCACAAAAATTCTTTTTCCTCAGGCCTTGGTCCTAAAACTTGGCACAAAAATGAGATTCTGATATTTTTCAAGAGATTATTTTCTTATTCTTCTATAATTTTCATCATAAATATTTGTGATTACTTTTGCTTTTTGTCTATTTTGAAATTGTTGTGGAGCCTTGTTCCCAGGACTCAAATCATTGTCATTTTTTGGTGTAAAAACTTTTCTGTAATCTTATGGTAATTTGTTCATTGTTTTTTTTTTTTTTTTTTAATTGTGTATGTAAATAGTGACCATAGGAACCATGTATTTTGGTTTTTTATATATATTTCCGGGGGTCTATTAGTCAGTAATTTTTTAGTTTCAGCTCCAATCACGCGTTGAGAGTAACATAGACTTCACTGAGTTTATTTTGTTTATGTCATTTTGATAAATAACAAATTTTAAAATATTTTAACTTTTTAACAGTTCCTGATGTCAATGGGAAATATTACTAAATTTTCCATGATGTAATATTACTTTGAGCGGCGTATGGGCTGAAAATTTTCTTAACGTAATATTATGTTCATGTGTATTACATTTTGCTTTGTTGTGTGTTTTTGACGCAATATTGTGTTATTTCCTTGTAGTTAAGTTGCTGATCATGTTTTAGATGAGAAGGAGTTAAGACCACATTCAAGAATGAAACATTTGTCATCAATTAATTGAAATTCTTTGGTTTTTGTCACAGAGGTGTGGGATCGTAACCCCCTTAGAAACCAATGTTTGTCTTTACCATTAGCTCAAATGGGAGTTCTAAGTACACCAGAACCAAACCCGTCGGCTCTTCTGTAATAAGGTTGCTCTTAAAACTATTTGTTGGCCACACGTTAATATAATCAAATATTCAAATGGAGTCGAATAGTCAGGAGATATATTGCTATTATATTTTACTAAGGAATTATTTGAAAGCCTCCTTAAGAATTATACTGTGAATGCTCTTTTTGAAATGCATGATATAAAAAAGACTTGCAACCAATTCAACGTATTGGTGACTTTATACATTTTGTTGATGATTCAACCTTGCTACCATTATATCCACTAGCTAGTAAGATCAAACTGGTATAGGACAATCAAAATTCCAAGTGCATGGGGTAATACTCTCCTGATCAGGAAATTTCAATAAGCGAATCATTTATGCTTTGGTAAGGTTACCTTACGTGGAAGCATTGTATACTCTTTCCGAGTAAAGTTATTTTTAGATCCTAGGTAAAGTAAAAAAAATGGTCAAAATTGTTGAAAGCTTTTTTCTAGGGTTTTTTCATAATATCAAACAAAAAAGTATTAAACATGCCAGTGTCAGCCATTTCAAACCTTTACTTAAGCCCTAAAAGGGGCTAATTTTAGTCCAGAATGATGATGTTTTGATTTTTTTTCATTAAGCTTGGTTTTGATTACGCCACAATTTTGTTTATTGTAAGCTAGTTGTCAGCTTTTTTAGGAAAAACTTTATTTTTTAGGCTTATGAATATTTTAGGTTTATGAATTTTTTGACAGGTTCATTAACTAATCAAATTTAGGTTCAACAATTTTTCAATTATCATGTGAACAAGTATTTGTTGTTCTTTATATTTCCAGGGCTACCTTAATCACTAGATCTTGTTCCTTTGGGACTTATTTCCAAGTTTGCATTTATTATATTCTTTCTAAGTTTTTTTTTAAACTTATGTTTTATTTTTAGTGTGTTCTTAAACCTGGAGACATGCTTTACTTCCCTGCTTTTTGGTGGCACCAAGTGACTTCAACTGAAACCACCATATCCATGAACATTTTTTTTGGTAATGAGGGCTCAAACCATTATATAACAAAAATTATGGATGGAAGTCAATGGTTAAGTTTTAGATATTGGATTTTGAATATTATAGCACAAAATCGAGAGTTAGAGTCTTTTAAAAAAGTATTGCAGTTTTTACCAGAATCAATAAGTAACTTCCTCGAGACTCAATGGCATGAAAAACCAACACAAAAACAACTTACCAAGCTTGTCGATAATATATTGGAGTACTATGGTTTTGACAGTGTTCCACAACAAACAATAGATCGTAAAAATCCCCCTAAATTAAAAATTAGGGGGTTACTCTGGAGGAAATGAAAGAAAGTGATTTGTATATATGTTATTGTTTATGTTTTGTTTAAATCTCTTGCTTATGTGGTTTTTCCTTAATTTCACAAACAATGGATTTACTTTTTCCATTTTTTTTTCTTGCCAAATCCTAAGAATGTCATTTTACATCAAAGTAATTCCATTATTTGAAATAATAACTTAAAAACCTTCCATTCTTACAATAGGCTAAATCCAATTTAGCTGTAAAAAAGTGTAACATAAGTAAATATTTTGTAAAATATTCGGTTAATATGATATATCCAAAATAGTTGGTTAATGATCGGCTGACAACATATTTAGATATTGGTCATCTATTTTAAGGCTGACATACACGGTCGGTTTAAAATGATCCGTTTAAAATGATGAACTTCTGCATAGAAATTGCTAGACAGAGTTGTTTTGCTATGAGTTTTTTTGAGTTTATATCAGTTATTCTGTATAAATAGCAGAAGGAGTATAAAAAAAAAATTAAATTAAATATAATGAACAAGATATACACAGTTATAATAAATTTTTTTCATCATCAAATGCTGGTGATAAGTAAAACTTCAGCTATAACGGAAACAATATATACATTCGTTATATTTTAAACATTTTGTTAAATAAAATATTGCCTTTTTTATATCTGTTCTTTAAGTTCATTTAGATAGCATTGCATAATTCTGGGATAAATTGAGATAAAATAACTTTTATATATAGGAATATATGTTGCAAGTTGGTATGGAAAGGATTTGATGCATGCTTAACAGAAGGTTTCTAAATTTTGAATAACTCACTTGTTCTAGGTTTTACTGTTTTTTATGCAACTGAATATAAAAGATTGAGATTTTACTTGATTTTACTTGATATTTTGCATTTGTCTAGTAAAATACTATTAATGTGCTACATTATTAGATTATTTAGATTAAATAATATAATTATTTAGATTAAATACTATAATTATAAATAGTGAAATTAGATACTTAAGTATGGGAACAATATGAAAATAATGTAAATCCCTCAATTTTTATTGTTAATTTATGGTTTTGTTTTCTGTGCAGAGTTATCTTTAGCATAACTTTTTCCTCTAAAGGAGTTGGTATTCGTAACAGTCTTGAAATTTATAATGCTACTTTGTCTTAAAAATTTTGCGCATATATTTAAGAAATGCTAAATTTAAAAATAAGAATATGTTTTTCATGCCTTAAATGAAAATTTTTTTGCAACAACTTATGCTCAAATAAAGTTTGTTGAATCATAATAGCGCTTATTGAACCATAATAACGTTTGTTGAAAAACAAAATTTTAAATAATTTTCTTCTAAATGTTTACAATAAACATTCTTTTTTAATTTGATAATTTCTATTTATTAAGCAATATTTATGTCTGGTTAACATTAATTCAAGATTCCCTGATGTTTTATACAAATTTCATTAAATAAACATAAATATGAATTATTACGCTGAAATATTATTGTGTTATTTGATTAGATGTAAATTTCTTAATATTTGGCTGTTGTGTATTTATTAGTTAAATTTTAAAATGTTTATGATTTACTTTTTAAATAAAATTTTTTCAAAAATATGAATTTTTGCACCAGCAATTTTTTTTTTGTTGTCTTCCTTACTTCTTATTGTTTGAGGAGAATATAGATTACCCTCAATGAATCTAATAATGCCCTCTGTATTCTAATACTTTCTTAGCAAATATAGTAATTATCTATTATTCAAAAATCTGACAATGAGTTTATTTAGCACAAACTCAGATATTTTTATGTACTGATGTGATTGGAAACTCTGAATGGTGACATGAAAAACAGTATTAATCTTAAGGATGTTCTTCTTTAACAAAAATATTTACAAAAGCTGTTTATAAGAACATCTCAAATTTTTGTTATTCTCTCTACTATAGGAGGAATATTTTGATGACTATTTCATTAATTTTTCGGCCTTAGCAGCACCCATTTTTTAGAAAATTTTGTTTTTGGTTAATTTCTCTAAAGCTTTTTTATACAAAATTCTTGTTTTGTCAGTATTGAGTCTGATATTTTTATATTTCTAGAGCTATTTAGTTAAAGAAAAAGATCAATAGGTAAGAAAAAAAATTTACAAGTGAGCATAAATAATGCACTGTGCTCGAAGAAGGGCATGGTACCATTTATAAAGTGCTTTTTAACATACAAATACATATTTTTAGTGCTATCAATACAAATATAAATTTTTTTTATCATACAAATACATATTTTTAGTGCTATCAATATAAATATAATTTTTTTTATCATAAAAATTCATATTTTTAGTGCTATAAATATAAATATGAATTTTATTGACTGCTTTTAAGTGTTGCACTTCCTTGAATCTCCCTTTTAATTCATTTTTTGTGCCATTGGAATGTTTTTTTTCATTTAATGTACTATATCGCTATGGTTATAAGCACATATTCTTTAGATATTGTACAACATAAAGGGGCATTCTATTATCATTTAAATTTCTTTTTAAATATAATCAAATAGCTTTTATCTGACATAAAGATAACAGAATACTTGGTATTTCTCTCACAAATAGTCACATAGAAAGTAAAAATGCTACAAAAGAGGTTCGTTTATCTTCTTAATTTTTAATTTAATTTTTTAATTATTAAGTAAGATACTGCTTTAATAGAATTCTCCGACTTTTAAAGATATTTATATTTTTGTTAGTTAAAATGAAAGCTTATTTGATTATAAACTTGTCTTTAAATTTATAAAATGACTCATGAATAATTGACCAGCTTATAGATATTTTCATGTTTCCATGAACCATTTACATATTAATAATTCATCAAAGCAATTCTGCATTTGTTTTAACACATGGAGATTGTCATTTCAGTGTATTTTTTTACACAATATCTTTCTAATTTTTTAATCACTTTTAATGACTTTTTAGACTTAAAACAGGTATTTACTAGTTTTATGAGTATTCTAAATTAGGTGCAATAGGAACTTCTTAATACTTAAGTTGAAAGAATATTTTTCACATAAGAATATTATTTTGTTCACTTTAATGAGAAAACATATTTTTTCAAAATGCATTAAACTGCACATTAACTTTGCATGAAAGCTAACTGTTAACTTAGGATCCAGTTATGCCGGATCTTGTTAAAATTTCACCTCTTAACATTTTATCTAAAATCAAAAAATATTTGATCTTTTCTTATCTTTGTTATGCTATGTTATGTTATGTTTAGATTCCACCAAAAGATTTGAATTGCCTTTTGAAATAAGTTCTAGTTCTGCCATAAATTTGTATAATATCACAAACTGTTATTGGAGTTATGTCTGTTGCTTTTGCGGTTTTCAAAAAACCATTTTTACCAATTTCCATAAATTTGTTATTTATTCCTTAGCTATATCATCAATATGTCAGCTTTTATATAATTTGTAAAAAGGTGATTGTACGTATTTTTCTATTTTGATAATAGCTATAAATGCTAACTTCTCTAAATTTCTTTTTTTACAATAGATTAAGGGAAAATGTATCTTTTACTGGCAAAATTAAGGAAAATCTGTACTTTTTCAAGAAAAAGTGCAGAAATAGAATATAACTTTCAACTGTCTAAAGGATAAAAAAAACTTTTGAGGTCTCTCCAAACCCTGTGGAGAAATACTTGAAAAGTTTTGCTCCTATTTCGAAGTTTGTCTAGAATTGAATGCATTTTTTGATTTTTACTATTTTAGCTTGCTTCAAATTTTTATTCTCTTACCTAGGTTCTGTAACATGTCAAATGTGAATATGATGTTGGAAAAGAGTAATATAATACATATTTTAGCATTTTGTCATGTGATGTAGTTGTTGAATTTTATTTCTTAAACAAATATTTGTTTTTTGGAGGGAAAAAAAAAATATTTAGCATAGAAATCTTGTTTGATAGTGTTAATTCTGCTGAAATTAAAACACAATAAGTAATAAAATTTTGTTTTTGAGATATTTTTTTTGTTCTGTGAAAGGTTTAGTTTATATTTTTCTACAAAGTTCGATGTTTTTGCTTTTATAAAATAAATTTGTACATGTTTCCAAGGAGGTTTTTTTGTTACTTTCTGGTTCTAATATTGAGCATTATTTTTGCCTGCCCCTCTCATCACTCCTAGTAAAACGAGAGATACCTTCACATTATAAACTCACAAGTTTGAACAGTGTAACCAGTATCCAGTAGCGTCAAATTGGTAGAAAATATTTCTCTAGTTTATTAAGTTGGTTATTGCTTTGTTAGGAATCTCCTCATCCTTCTAATAATTAGATGAATTATGGTGAAATTCACAGATTTCTTGACACCACCGATTGCTTTTTCTTTCTGCTAGCTTTGCTACCAAATAAACTATAAATAGTCAAGAATATGCATACGATTATAATGCGACCAGATGTTATTTTATTGATATTAACTGTACGTTAATATCAATGTAATATCACTGTACGTTGAATGGCTGTAGACTAGAAAATGCATTTAGCATTTTATTTTGCCTCAGAAGTAAAGTTAGAAAGTTAGAGTGATTGGATTAGCTCTATGATTCAACATTGATGAATGCACATTCTTTGAAATGTGTTTTATATAAATAAGCTTCTTACACAATAATAAGCTGTTTCTTTTATTGCTGGATAATTCGTTTTGATTGAGTTGATGTACTTGTAACTAGTATTATTGTTTTTTTCAAATAAAAACTAGTGATATTATGAATAAATAGTGATTTTTAAAAAAATCTCAGCTATTTTTTATTAAGTAAAATTTATTTGAAAAGGGTAAGGTATACATTAATTATTTAATTACTTGTAACTTTTTCATGTTAAGAGTTTTTTTTATGTTAAGAGTCTGCTGTGAATGGCACATTCAAATTTTGATGTGGATTGTTTGCTGCAAATATTTCACATGAATTATGTTTTTAAATTTATTTTTCTATTAAAATCAAATTTTTTGTGATTTCGTCAAAAGACACATGAAAATTACAATAATTGAAGAATCAAAAAGTAAGCAGTTTAAAGTGATTAATTTGAGTACCAATAATTTGACTGCTTTTTACCATGCTCAGCAAAATATACATTATAAATAATAAAAAAAATATCTATTTTTTTATTCCTGTTATCTTTGTTGGTTAGTTGGTTGTTTCTTATTATTGTTTTCAATAAGCTTGAAATCTTTTTCACTGTTTGTTATAAGTAAATTAGATAAAGAAAGAGGTGAGAGTTTAATATCAGCTAGATTTATCTTTCTTAGAAGAAGTTTTTAAATAGGAAATACCACAATATTTAAACAGTTTGACCCTCAAAGTTTTTTAACAGCATTTTTAATGTTTTGATATTTTACTGCCAATCAAAATTTATTTATTTCATGAAACGTTATTAAAAGTTTGAGCCACTGAAAAGCTGTTATCTTTTTTAATTCATTTGGTCATTTGTTAAAGTCTCTTTATGGGGAGCCTTTTTATTATGTTGGAATTTGGAATTATGCTATCAAATATTATTTTTGATATTTTAAGTAAGTCTTCTTGGATTTTTTTATGGTTGGGCATGCCATAAAGATTTATGAATGGAATATGATGCCATGCAAGTTCGATTTAGTCACTATAGTTTGTTTTAATAGTTATCATTTATATATTTATGAGACTTTTTATCTGAATCATGTATCCAATGGATAGATATTGATTTAGTGTATTAAGAAAAATATACTTCATGAAAGGATTGAAATTTCAAAAAATGACTTGTTTTCTAGTTAATTCCATAAAGGATATCAGAAGATGATATTTTGGTGTTGAAATATTTTTGGAGAAGTTCGTTCTTGGAAGTAAAAGAGTTGATTTTTTTTTTTTTTTTTTTTTTTAATTATAAGCAATTACACATGCAACAAAAAAAAAATTAAGTTATAAGCCTATTTATTTTAGTTTTTTGTATTTCTTTTATGCCAAACAGAGATCATCTAGCTTTTTTTTTATTTAAATGGAAACATTGAACATCACAGATCACAGTGGGCTGGAACATTGATTCGAAAGGCATTTTATAATAACTTGACAAGTTAAAGTGTTGCAATAGTATTTGACATATTGTAGCAGCATACACTGCTAAAATATTGTAAGCATACTTTTGTGTCTGCTTCTTCTTGGTTGGACGATAATTCTGGTACATCATTTTGAATTATTTCATCATTGATTTTGATACTGTAACCTTGAAATTTTGATGTGATATAGATTAATTTGTCTTTCATAGTGTTAATATGTTGTACATCCTGGCTCCAATAATTTGCTAAAAAATCGATTAATTTGGTCTTTTTCACACTGTAAGAAAATTTTTAAATCTTCTGGTCAATTCGTGCAGCAGTTACTCAGTGCATCCAACATTGGATCATTGCATTTGTTCTGTCACTTTAATTTATACACTCCAATATTTATCAGTTATAAAAAAGACAAATTTTGTTCTTTTTTGTTCAATAATGTTCTGTGTGATATTTTTAAAAATGTAGTCTGATGATAGTGATAGTAGTTATATTTAACATGGGGAACCAACAAATTGCAGAGACAGTATTTCCATATGAGCCCACGTGGCGGTTCTTGGAGTACTTAGAACGCCTATTTGCACCTACGAAATTCGCTCAACCAAACAACCCGATCAATTTGAGCTCGCGTTGCATTATGCAATGAGTTTTGCTCAGAAACTCAGAGATAACATGGAAATAAATTTCCGCCGAGGTGGGAGTCAAACTCGTAACCTTTCGCTCCAGAGTCAAACGTCCTACCACTGTGCCAACTCCGCTAATAATGACCCAAATGTATCTAGACCAATTGGCAGTTGTTGGATTATGCACATACTGTCATAAATTCCTGTATCAGGTATTGCTTTTAGAATTGTGACTTTCTCTTCAAGTGTGTCCCTTAATTATGACTTAACTGATTTGAAAAATGTTCCATCAGGGTTTGTGAGTGACCATGCGACTGCTTCCAGCGAATATCACAAGTATTTCATGTTAGTGTTTCTTTTTTCTTGCAGAATAAGCAGCCTTCCATACAATTCCTTGTCTGCATATACAGCAACTTCTTTGTTATTTGCTTTCGCTGATTTTTTGGCTTTCATGTTCATAAATGTTTTCAATTTGTTTTTCTTAATGACATAATAAAATCCAACACCGCTGTTTTGCAAACGTAAACTTATGAATTCTTTAGCAGCTCTCTCACCAATGTCTTTTGCATTCAATAAGTCTCTTTCGACTTCGTTAGTTGCGTCTATTCTAGATGTCAATGACGTCAGTTTTTCTCACTCGTCCAACATTGGGGTCCAGTTAGAGAGGATTTCAGAACGTCTTGTAACAGCATTTTCATAGAATTTTTTTCGATTAGAACCAAGTTTTTTAAGTTTGGTTGAAGCCAATGCCAAGATTTACTTTCATTTCCCATCAAATTTTAGCTATAACATGACTGCTTAAGACCCATTGTTGAACGTTTCCATATGTCATAGCAACTCTAATAATTCCACCTAAAATTTTCAGAAGTCTATAAATTTTCAAAATTTTTTCAAATGTTATTGTATCCGCATGAAAGTAATTCAAAAATACTTCAAATTCTTCAGATAAGTCAAATAATTCTTCCAATAGTTTCTACGCATGCTAAGAAGGATGTAGGGTTGGTATTTTCTGTCAAATGATGAAATTCAGTGCTCTTAAAAGGTTTGTTTAAGACACCTTCCTTTATTTTTTCCCATAACCATTCATTGAGTTGTTCTATCTTTTTTCTATTGATAGCTTCTGGAATGGTTGTGTGAATTCACATGGCGTTGTTATAATGTTTACCTCTCAACATAAGGTCAAAAGATTCTTCTCCAAGCAAACCATATTCTATAAAAAGATCTCTTAAACCTGCATTGCCAAATCTCTTCCCAATAATTGCAAGAAATATACATGCTGTGTGAAATCCACCCATTCGAATGCTCACAATTTCATGAAGCAAAGAGTTTCTTCTTTTAATAAAATTTCAACTGCTCCACAATATATGGCATGATCTAACACAAGGTCAGTTTCGAGTAAATAAAGATACCATGCCTTTTGTTTGCATTGGTACAGTATCTCCTGGACTGTTTTCATTTTAGTTGGTTAACTGTCGATCGTAGAAAGGTAACCGATATTGTTTTTGCTTTCTTCTGGTTGCGATACAAGATTGAAAAATCTTTTCCATACTGGAAATGTTTAAGTTTACATTTTGGTCAACCGCTTGGTTATATCTCAAGAAATGCTATAATAAGTCCTCATTTTTAGCAATAGGAGCATTTATATTGTTAATTTGAAAGCTGATATTTAGGATAGGAGGTGGATTCCCTTTACTTTTGTTCTTTATTTAGCCTGGAAATTCATTTGGCATGGGTTTAAATAGCCTGTGCTGAGGAAGTCGGATCAATGAGGTTAATTCTTGAGTAATGAGCTGTTGTGAATTAGCCATTACATTCTGATTTAACTGGATTACTATCCCATTTATACAGGGCATGGTTAATCGGTGAATTGATTCAGTGTTGTGGTAACAGTCCTCATAATCAAAAGTTACAAAGGTGTTTGATTGAATATTGTTTGGGACATATGATCTTAGAAGATTCTCTTGATTGGCTTGGTCTTGAGCTAATTTTTATTCTAGCAAGTTAACATAATCATATGACACATTGTGACCAAATCTGTTTAACCAAGTTACTACATCACGCGAACCAGTTTTATATGTTTGATCAAAATTCCCAACTGTGCATGTTTCATTTTCTTCTTACGGCCGTTAGTTGAGTTATTCTTTTCCATTAGAACGGATGACGCGCAATTATCTTTCACTTTTCTTTAAGCTAGCTGAAAGGACATTCAGTAAGAATATTTCAAGCAAATATGGAATATAAGTTTCTTTTGACAATAGTTCTTCCTCTTGGGGGGAGGTCAGGTGGAAAATGGATCTGGTAAGTCCTTTATTTCATCACGGATCGATTTTGCACAGTCCTTAATTTTCTTTATTACACCTTCCTCTATTTGATTTGAGGACTAGTTAATAACCAAGTAACTCAATTCTAGTGCTTCTCCAAGAAACAGGTTCTTCATTAATGTATACTATTTCTGATCTACCAGTAGATGACCAAAAATCTACCAATAGATAACCAAAAATTGATTCTCTAAAGTTATTAATCAACCTTGATTTTATGTTCTGTATTTTCAGTCCCTTTATTTCCTCCTTATTTTCTTTCATAAAATTTTCATAAATATTTGATATTGTGTTTAGATTGAATAATCTAAACACAATATCAAACAAATTTCTCAATTAATGTTGCTGAACAAATTCAACCAGCTTAGTAAATGCGTTTCCTGGTGAGTCAATTTTGTAGAACTTTCTGTAGAAAATAGAACTCCTTCGCTACAATTGAACTGCTTTCCATGCCTGCGAGTTGAACATAAATTTCTCTTCTGCTGTATAAAAGTTTGAAAAAGCTTGAATGTAATGTATTTTACAAGTTGTTTGTAACCACTTCAAGAACGTTTAGTTTTGGATTTGCTGCATATACAACACTCAAGCTTGGCCAACTTATCTGTAATATGAATTGAATCTTTAATGTAACTAAAGTGGAGTCTTTAATCAGCAGAAATTATATTTTTGCTAAGTCCCCTTTTTTTTTGAGTTGTCTGTCAAGTTAAGCATTCTTTAGTAGGGTAAATTTTGACAAATAAATAAATGAGGTCAACTTTAAGCAAAAATAAAGGTTTGATGATAATTTCTATTTCTATTTGTGCCATAACAAATTTGAAATAGCAAAAAAGAAGGCAATCTACCTTGCCTTGGCTTTCTCATACTCTTTTGAACAGGCTCTTGGGTTTTGTCAGCTGCTGCCCATTTTAACTTCAAACACTCTAAATCATGCTTGTTAGTATAGGCCTGATAGCATTCTCTGTGGTAGCCATATGAATTACTTGGAATACTTTGGACACCTGGAAAGACAAATGATACAACTTTACATGCACTCATTTAGCTTAAAAATGGGACATGACAGTAAATTGAAATTACTAATGTCAGCTACTCGACTACAATAAGTTTCCATGAATGAGATAACAACTTGTGTAAAGATGGTGTAACACTAATCCATGATCCGTTCAAATGTTGATATATCTGTCTTGGAAAACTGTCTACGAGGAATAAATAAAAGTCTATGCAAAACTGTTTATATTTCTAAACTTTGACCTTTCTCTTGGAAATAATAAGTCGAAAAATAACTACTTCATAATATTTTAAAATTGCAATGTTGATTTCATCAACAATTATATTTCTGGAGAATGTATTAAAGTATAAGCAACATTACCAGTTGCAGTGGTTTCACCTTTACCAGATACATCCCATTTAGTTCCAGTTTCACTTTTAGTTTTTCCCTGTATTTCTGCTTTTGCTGCTTGCAAGAACTGCTTATTTTGACTTAATGGACTTTCTGACCAAACAAAAATGGCTGCTTTAACATGAACTGCTATTTTCATAAAATAATCAAATTGTTGAAGAAGTGTATGTCTAACCTGGACAGAGCTTTGTTGGTTGCAATTGGTTTGTGCGTTTGTACTCCTCTTTCTTCATATTCACCTTATTGCTTATTAATTGATCAATCTTATTGACATAGTTCATGAAATATGGCATGTAAACTTTCTACGCTTTGGTTAATGATAAACCCACCTTCAATTCTATCACGTTCTATATTGTTCTTTCATACAGTATGCTCATCCTAATCCCAGATACAGGTGGACTGCTTTCATATCAAGCATGTAGGATTGAATTCTGCCCTTCATTGTGTAAATCGTGTTTTTGTGTGTTATTTTTATACCTTTTTTTGGATGAATTTCATCGTTGAACAATGACAATGACTGTAACGATTCGTCAGACTCCTTTGCATTTGAAGTGCAACTGGTCTTTGTGTTTTATGTGCATTTGGTTCAAACTCTTTCTATACCAGAGACCCAGTGTCAGAATTTATTTTTAATGGGTGAAACATTGTGAGAATCAAGTTGTTGGCATTAACATTCTTCATTTGGTTGTATGTTGCATGGCTACCACTTGCATCAAATCCAAATTTAATGATCATTGTTAAATTGGTGCAGTCAATTTTAATTCCAGTAGATGTAAATGTTTGGAAAATTTGAGTTGCTGTCATTGTAATCGATTGAGGTGTGATATCTGCTTATTTAACATATACCCAAGTAATCTAGGTACTTGATATTTTCCTTTTCTGCTACATCATAAATTGATTTGTACACTTCTTCTGTTCTATGAAGTAGCTCTCCAAATGTTTATTTTTTTTACAGGTTCATGGTAATCATTGCTAAATGGTGGTTGATTTATTGTTGTGTTGTAACTATTAGTATCTATCACTACCTCAGTGCCACATTTTATTGCACCTATTTTGCACGCTGCTTTTTTGCGCTTATATGATCTGATTTGAATCATAAGCTTCGTATTTAGCTGAGGAATATTGTTGTGATAAAGTCTTCCCTTCATTCTAAAATAGAAAATTTGTAAATGAATAAAATATCTATAAAATTGTCCAAATTATATATCAGAAAAACATGTAGATTTTTGTTAGCAATTAAGATTATTTTTTATATTTCTGGACAACACAAAGCATCAGAATGAATTCTCCATTTAAAACTGATAAAGAAAAATATCTTATATACCGTTACAAGAACTTTTGAGTCAAATAATTGTAACCTGTGGCATGACTAATCAGTAGGAAGAGATTAAAGAAAAGAGTTCAAAGAAATGCATTGTCATTGACTTTGCTAAACCAGGTTCATTCATCATAATAAAATTCACTATAAGTTGTCTTTTATACCAAAAATTTTTGAAAGTTTTAAAAAATTTTGTACATTTTCTTATATAGAGGTTTGCCTTTTTAACAAAAAATGAACTTTGATAAAAAGAACATTAGTAAGGTTTAAACATGGTTTATTTCAATTGCTTGAATAATTATGACTATTACAATTGACAGCATTAATTTTTTGAACCCTCTTTATGCATTTTTCAAGATAAATCCCTCAAATTCAAGTTTAAAACTAGATTTTTAGGTTAAATTATGCAAAAAAACTAAAAACAAACTAATCAAAAAGCAAAAAATGGCAGTCTTTCGATAGAAGTTCAGTTGTTTCTCAAAACAAGTTCTTGTTTTGTAAAAACTTAACCTTACTATGAAAGGCCTTGCTGTTTTTGATTTTTTGCTGGTAAAATATCAAAATTTTTGTGACTTCATTTGGATAAAAAGTGACGACTTCTGATTTTTTAAAAAAGCTCTTGTTTTTATGCACTATTCTTATATTCTACACCTAAAAGTAACCTTTTTAAAAATTTTATCGAAATTAGCCAGGTAGGGCTAAAGACTAAATCTTTTGTCTAACACGATGAAGTATGTGCCAAAAAATTCTCGTTTGGGTCTGTAAGCCTTATAAATGGTCCTAGAACAATGTTTTCCAACCCTTCTTTACCGTTGTCTATTCAACTATGCTGAAGTTTTAGATAACGCTTAAAAAAATTTATTACTTGTGATATGACCATTTTAAAAAAACTTTTGTGCTAAGCAATAGAAATTATATTTATTGAAAAATAATGTTTAAAATTGGTTAAAATATCATTTTTGAACGTTAAATTGCTTAAAATAAATATTATA
>JAUZNK010050065.1:7729-25141 GCA_035046665.1 Euphysa ruthae
TGTAATTGATAATGTAAGCAAATGATTACAGGGCGTTAGTTAAAGTGTAATTGATAATGTAAGCAAATGATTACAGGACGTTAGTTAAAGTGTAATTGATAATGTAAGTAAGGAGCGAGAATTCGGGTTTGCATAAAATGTTCCAGGATGTAAATTTTATTAAAATATAAGAAAATGGAGAATACAATTAACTCATTAGAGAAATTTTTTCTTCAAGCTATCTAACAACACCAAGGTTACATTTTAAAAATAAATATATAAGTAATGGAAAATAAATAACACCTAAACAATATCACAGTAAGTGAATTTAAAGAACTTTTATCAAATTAGCAAACGGAGACTAGTTTTTGATTATACGAGTCACTATTAAATAATAGCTTGTTCAAAGTCATAAATGCGTGTATATAAAGAAGAATACTATCACCTCATCTGATTATTAGTATAAAAATCTCAATCTATCAAATTTATATTCCATGATATTATATTACACTATAAATATTTTCATTAGTTTCATACCTTAATGAATTTTCTTATAGAGGCAATTTTTCTACAAATAACAGCATTTTAGCATTGCTAGTGGAACAGCTTCATTATTTGCATTTTATCAAAACTAGGTATTTTCTATCCTAGAGCTAAAACATTATGAGATGCATTCATTATAAAATTATTACTGATAACTTATTTTGCATTAAATATTTGTACTAAAAAAAAAAATATATATATATATAAAGTTTATTAAACTATTAAGAATATTATTCTAAAAGAACAAAAGATTTAATGATATATTATCATTAGTATACAATGATGATATATCATCCTTTAAAGAACTATTAGAAACTCATGGTTCTGTTTCAGTTCATCATAAAAATCTTAGAATTTTAGCATAGTTATGAAAGGTAAAAAAAACTGTCTCCTGTATTTTTACAAAGGGGAAGCCTAGAGTTAAGTCTTCGTATTTCCAAATCCCACATATAAATAGTGTTTTATATAGCGAGACTTCGTTAAAACACCATGGTCCTTTAATATGGAAAACACTGCCAAATGAAATAAAAAATGGTCGATCCGTTAATAGATTAAAACAATGGATACCTAAATTTTGTCTGTATAAGTTGTGTAAAAAATAGGTACAAGGAGTAGGTTATATTTAACTTCAATTTGTCTATGTGAACTGTTTTATAACTTATTTTATCAACAAATGTTGTAGTTATATATTATTATGTAGTTATATATCATAATATTATGTCACGCTATTATTATATTGTTTTTAATGGGTGTATATAGTTAACAATATTTTGAAATTGTGGAATTGAATTAAACCCATGTAAAATAAAGAGTAAAAAAAAACTTTTTTTTTAAAATTTAAATTTTTATTTTCGATTAGCCTTTATGTAGTTAATAAGCGCATTTGTAGATGAATCATGTGAATTGACCACTTCACTGGATTGAAGATCTTTCTGAATCGCTACAGCTAATTGCTTTCCAAGCTCAACACCCCATTGATCAAAAGAATTAATATTCCAAATAATACCTTGGACAAAAATCTTATGTTCATATAAAGCGATCAACAAACCAAGCGTATATGTGGTCAACTTTTGTACAATGATTTAATTAGTAGGTCGATTGCCTTCGAAACGCTTATGAGGAAGTAACATAACAATTTCTTTTTCTGACTTTCCAGATTTTGCCAATTCTGTCCGAGCCTCGTTTTCAGTCTTACCTTTCATCAATGCTTCAGTTTGCGCAAGAAAGTTAGCAGAAAGTATCTCATGATGCATACCATTGGAAATTGGATTTTGTGATTCCACCGGCATGATAAAATCACAAGGTATCAAACGAGAACCTTGATGAATAAGTTGATAAAACGCATGTTGTCCATTGGTTCCAGGTTCACCCCAAATTACCGATCCAGTGTCATAGTTTACATACTGACCATCACGGGTCACTGATTTTCCATTTGACTCCATATCACCTTGCTGAAAATAAGCAGCAAATCGATGTAAATACTGATCATAGGGAAGCAAGGCATGTGTTTGAGAACCAAAAAAGTTGCTATACCAAACACCAAGCAATCCCAGTATTACTGGAAAGTTGTCTTCAAGTGGTGCTTCCTTGAAATGATTGTCCATTTGATGGGCTCCAGCTAATAGTTTCTCAAAATTCCCCATCCCAATGCTTAGAATAATACTCAATCCAATGGCAGACCACAGCGAATATCGGCCTCCAACCCAATCCCAGAAACCAAACATGTTATTCACATCGATACCAAACTCTTGCACTTTATTCCGACTAGTTGAAACTGCTACAAAGTGTTTTGCGACTGATGATTCATCTTTAAAGGCGTCCAACAGCCAAGCTTTAGCTGTACGTGCATTTGTCATGGTTTCAATTGTTGTAAATGTTTTTGAAGCAATAATAAAGAGTGTTGTTTCAGGATTAAGTTTCTTCAATGTTTCGGAAACATGCGTTCCATCAATATTAGAAACATAATGTGTTCTAGGTCCATCACAAAAGGCTTTTAAGGATTCAGTCACCATCAATGGTCCTAAATCAGAGCCACCAATTCCTATGTTAACGACATCAGTAATTGATTTCCCTGTAAAACCTTTCCACGTCCCTGATCTTACGTTCTCAGAAAAACCTTTGATTTGCTCCAAAACACAATTGACATCATCCATAACATTCTTACCATCAACAACTATTGGTGTATTACTCCGGTTTCTCAAAGCAATGTGAAGAACAGCTCTGTTCTCCGTAATGTTGATCTTCTCACCAGCAAACATGCTGTCTCTCATTTTTTCAACATTGCACTCTCTTGCTAAATTTAAAAGCAGTTCCATTGATTTTTCTGTAATCCTATTTTTAGAAAAGTCCAAGAGAAAATTCCCTTCTGAAGTTGGTATTGCCTTGCTAAACTTTTGAAATCGATTGGCATCATCATCAAACAGTTTACGCATATGCAAAGATTTGATATCATTATCAAAATGAGCTTGTAATTTCTTCCAAGAAATTTTTTCGGTTAAAGACATTTTATGTTTTTTCTAAAAGCAAAAATAATGGATTATATACATAAAAAAAAAAATTGAAAAACCTTTGAGTATTTATTGTAGGTAGATATTTCAAAAAAATCATAAGGTACTTATATTTAAAAGATTATTTAAAGATTTTCTTAACAAAAAAGTTTTTGGGAATATACCAAGCTTTATAAGGTTCTCTAAGATATTGTTCCCTGGCAAAAGATTGACTTCTTATATAAGCAGATGTGTATTGATATTGTTGAAAGGCTAGAAGAGCCTAAAATGTCTGTATAACTCCAAGATGGGAATTTTGGTATATAAATTTTCAAGCTAAAAATCCTAGCATTGGTTAGTTAGTAAATTTGGCCTTTATCATCTATCACCGGAAAAACCATAAATAGGAGAATAATCCTAATTTTAAATCCCCCCAAATCAAATGGGTTATCAGTATTTTATAAAAAATTACGTTATCTATTTTCATTTGAAGTTTTATAACACATAATTTTTTATAGATCACAGAAATTGAAAAATGTAGTTTTTAAGACCGGAATTGTTTAAAAACCTGATTCTCGATGTTGCGTGAATTACCAAAAATTTTCTAGCAAATTTTCTTGGCCGAATCAGAACATAAAAAAAAACAAAGAAAAAAAATTGCATTTTATCCATTTAGTGCCTGGATCAAATAAAATTTCCAAAAGGGTTGACGTGCTTAAAGTTAATAAAAAAAGTATAAGAACAGAAAAATAATCTAATAAAAATATATAATAATAAAGACGTTATTTTTTTGACTGCATTAGAGCTGTTTAGGAGCCTAGGATTAGAAAGCAATACAGCAAAAATTTGTCTTTTATGGGTTCAGTTTCATGAAAAATAAAATATAAATAGAAATAAATAAAAAACGAATTTTGTGAAGGTAAATATTTTGTGGTTTTTAGGCTTAAAATTACCATATTTGGTTATAGCCAAATAGAAAAACGTAATTTTTAAATGTGGTGTTACAGATTGATGCAAACTTTCAGAAAATTCTAATGAAAAGTGTCTAAAAAAAAAGAGTTGCTGATGCACTGATGGACGGATAAGGATTAATTTAAAAGAATGATGCCAGCGAATTTGACGTTTCGAAAAATTTAACGTCAGAAACTATAGTAGCAAGGTTAATAATGAAATATTTTTGAAGAATTTTTTGCAGGTAACCTTAAAAGAAAAATTTGTTGCAATAAAACAGATATAGGTAATAAATTACATAAAAAATGCATACATATATTTTTTTACTCTTACTTACTAAAATTATATAAAAAAAATAATAAAGAAAACAAAAAGAAAAAAATGTTTTTATGTGTGTTCTTTATCCTTTGTGCCATGGTGAATATCTAACCACCAGCTTTAAAATGAGTACATAATATAACAAATATTGGTAAAATTAAGTGACACATAATATTTTGAAGAAGGTATGACTCTTGAAGAATATATGACATTATCAGATTATACACCAACAATAACACTTCAACACCAATAGTACATATATTGTACTTCTTAGCAAAGTCAGAAATTTATTCATAGAATTCTTTTAAATGGGATTGGCTTAGGGCAGTTTTCGACCCTTTAAACAACTTAACTTTAATATTCTTACTGAATAAGGAAAAAAAATTTTATGAAAGCCTTATTCATAAAACATGAAATAATTTTAAAATAAAATCCTTATAAATATAAAATGCATAAAAGAAAATTTGACTTTTAAAATTAATAAATCTATTAATTAGGTTAGAAGAAAATCCCATAATAGACTAATATTGGTACTGACATGACACGGGCACCAAAACTATTAAGCTGGAATGTTAAAATTTTGGAGTTATTTATTTAATAAATAATCTTTATTTCCTGTCATCTATAATTTGATTGTAAAATTGAACATAATCAAAAATCTTGAATATTTCATAAGAGATTTTAAAGGAAATTAAATTTTATTAGCCTATCTTCCTTTAGAAGAATCAAAATATTTAAGGAGTGATAACTAAGAAAATATATGATTAGGAGACCGGCATTGATAAATTTACAAAACCAGATATATAACAAATGTATAAGGCATGGTGGCATAATTCCACAATCAAAAGCAAGTAAGACAGCTGTAAACAAAAGCAAGTAAGACAGCTGTAAATAAAAGCAAGTAAAACAGCTGTAAACAAAAGCAAGTAAGATAGCTGTTAACAAAAGCAAGTAAGACAACTGTAAACAAAAGCAAGTAAGACAGCTGTAACCAAAATCATTTAAATAAAACATAAAACATAGCTATTAAGATCTGGGCATGGATGATAAATTTGATTCTTAATTCTTCACCGTCAGTGAATATCACGTCTTTCAACAGTAAAAATCTTGTTTTTTTTTTGTGAGGTTAAAATATGTGCATTAATATTCCACAGCATTGATCATCCACGTGAATGTTGAAACAAAAGAATTCAAAAAGTGCCTTTGGATGAAATTTTTGTCGAATGATAGACACCTAGTGCTACCATAAATTGACATATATATATGGTGATACATATGGTTGTTCACAAATCTAACTTAATTTGGCTTCAATCACAGTTTTGTATTATTTAAAGCATTCGTTGTGTGTTAGCTTTCAATAGCAAATTTATTTGGATAAAATCTTAGACCTTCTACAGAATCGTCTCTACACAAATAACCAACTTTTTCAGCCATAATTAATCTGAAAAAAATTAATATGAGTTTAAGAGAAACTATATATAAAAGTGTTGCAATATTTTATATTTTCAATATTTTCAAAAAATATTGAAAATTTTTTAAGAAATCGTTTAGAAATTTTCAAAATAATGCAGTAAGTGGGGGAGGGGAGTATGGTCAGCTGCAAGAAAAATTTAAGTAACTTAAATTTAAGCAAATAAACTTTTAGAGGAGTTGGCCACTTAAAAATGCAAATTCAGCTGGATGACCAAATTTTTAATTATTATAATTTCCAGATGTATTATATACCTAAAAGAGGAAATATTTATCTAAATTTCTTAGTCTATATTGCTATAAAATGTTAATATCAAAATGGAATTTCAGAGGGTGAGGATTAAAATGTTAGGGTTTAAGAGGATGCTCCCAACTATACTAGGCACCAATAAAAACAATAATTTTTATCAATTCATTTGTTAAGCTGAATGACGTTTATAATAGAAATTTTATATCATGGAGATAATACAGAATAACTTTCTTGAGTGGAGACCAGCCTTTAGGTAGGATATATTTCTAAAATTTTGAATAAATGTAAATGCAAATTTTAAGCCTAGATATAAAACTATAACTCTGATAAAGATTTGTAAATAAAATATCTCAAAACCTTTATTACTTAATTATCTGAAAAAATATATTGTTGGGTAAAGATTGAAGCTTATTTGGACAACACTCATCAAATATTTAAAAACAATACATAAACCCAACCTTTCTTTAGCAAGGGTAAAAGCTAATCCAATAATTCTAGCAAATTCCTCAGAGGTCAAGCTACCTTCCTCTTCAACCTAAAAAAAAACAACTCAAACTATCAAGCTCTCTATTAGTTTGTGTAGATGACTTGGTAGTGAAATAATGACCTACAAATAACAGAGAAGAAGAAAGAGATGGTATGTAAGAGGTATATTTTTTTCTCTTAGTTGTTGCATAAATGACTTTGTTATAAAAACATATAAAATATACGAAACATTTCAATTAATTCAAAACAAATGATTTTTTTTCAACAGTGCTCACTCTAGCCATTTTCACCAAATAATTGTTTCTGATATTTAATTACTTGTTTCGCTATGAACTAGCGAAAAACAAGATGTGCTATTTATATAGATACAGATGTTTATCTAATATTTAGTGACGGGGTTATTCCTAAAAATGTAATTTCCTTCCGGTGAATAGTACAGTAGTAATAGCACCCACAGCAACATAAACTCTGTTAATTTACATGATCTTGTATATAATATATCAAAGGAATAACCCTACATTTTTTTAAATGAACACCTTGCGAGCCTACCATGGAAACAAACTTTTCTCTCACCTAGGTTCTTTTTAAATCATTATTTCCCCCAAAAAATTGCACAAAAAAGCAATTTTTAGGGATTTGGGATAAAACTTGAAAAAGTATTAACAAACAATTTATTCTGTATTTGAACTTAAATGCAGATGATCAGCCGCCTATTTTCTTCAGATGGCTCTGGGAATGAAACAGTAAGGCTGAAATCTTTACCTAATACAAAGATCGATGAGAGAGCCATCCTTTGACTCTAACTATGACTGGATGCTATAAGGGAATAAGTATTTTAAAATTCTATAATACAAATAATAACCAGAAAGTATGTATAATTGATGGATCCAAAAAAAAAGAAAAGTGAATTTTTGAGGCACCGGTTTCATGAAAAAGACTTAAGGGTATAAATGGATTAGAAAACATATTGTTTATTTTTATTTAAATATAGTTAACATTATAAAGCCCTATACAAAAATAGCTCTATAGGGCACTAAAACAATGAAACTTAACCACTGAAGTGATCACAACAAAGCAAGAATTCTTTTTATTTTTCAAAGTCCATAAGTTATGCTGAAATTGAAAAAATTATTAGATTTTAGTACTGGAAAGCTGTCTTTCTTTAAAATAAAAAAAAATATATTAAAAGTCTGTCTAAAATGTGAGATTTCTTTGTTGGAACCTGAAAATAATATCTCAGTTAATTGTTTTGATTTTCAAACAAAAAAAAAAACGAGTAATGATATTGTTTTGTTGAAGATGTAAGATTACGATATTTTTTCCGACATCAAAATGGCTAGAAAGCAATTTCTTCTTTTATCAATTTTCATGAATTTTTTCAGAAAAAAAAATAGTCGTTGAAATTAAAGCAAAATTGTCTGTTAAAAAACTGATATTTTACTTCAAATGGAACAACTTGACTGTTTTGAAACAAAAATTATATGCGCTATTTTTGCCTTTTTAAAATAATTTTAAAAATTGGAGTAATGATTTACAAGTTTCGAAAAAGAAAACAGAGAGTTTCAAGTAACTGTCAGAAATAGTCAAAAGTGAAATTATTGTCAGTAAAAAATGGAAGAACAAAGCTTATATGAGTAGCTAGAAAAAAATGATGTGTACAAGCAGTTCAGATAGCCGGTAATATTTTACACTGAACGTGAATTGGAAGCAAAGCAAGTACACTTGCAAAAATAGATAAAGAGAAAAAAATAATGAAAAGCACCTGAAAAACATAATCAAATTGAAAATACTTGAGGAAAATAGACTCTAATATACCAACTCAGGTAAATTTGGACATTTTTAAAAATAAGTTTATGTCCCCTAGAATATTTGTTATAGTTAGCATATTAGAAAGTGTAGTTTTTTTATTTTGGTGAAATTTTTTTTGACTACTTCTGTATTATTTGTTTGCTTAACTTCGCTTCTCAGCATAAGGACTTTTCTTATTCACAATCGATCCTAATTAGAAGAAGTTGGAGTACTAGAATGTAAATTACAGAATTAGGTTTATCTTCCTTTTGATAAACCTTCTTGTACAAAATTCACTTTTAAATTTCTTATTTGACATAAATTATTTTCTTGAATTTGTCTTTTTGGTGAGGTTAGTCAATTGTGAGTACCTTAAAAATTGTCAAATTTGACATCTAAGCTCAGGTTAAGTCTTCTAGCCTCGAAAATCAAAAATTTATAGGTCTTATTTATATGGCAAAGATAAGTTTAACAAAACATCAAAATACTTTTACTAGAATAAGGTCAGAAGTTTATATTTTGTAGTTTGCTTTTAATTTATCATAAATAATATTTTGAAAATTTATTGAGTAACAATTTTGCCAAAAAGATTTTAAAACAAAACCATACCTTTTGAGTTGTTGTAGCTATTACTTCTTCTTCAGTGTGACTAAGGGATTGAATAACCAACACACCACTGTCAAACTTTTTTAGCCTAGTAAAAAACATTTAACAACAGTTATAAATAGATAGAGCTGTTCTACAGGAATTGTTTCAGAAGAACAAGGCATATACCAATTCAATGTTTGCTGTGAAATATTCCCTAAATTAGCGTAAATTGTTAGGTGTTAACTCTCCTAGTGTGTGGTGTCACAATAAAAAGACCTGTCACACACACACAAACACATACATTTAATATCAGTCATTTTATAAAAATTGTTTTAACTATAAGCTGCAAGAGCATAAATCGTATCTAAAACAATTTCAAAAATACTTTAAATATCCCTAAATAATATTTCAAACATAACAAAAACATAGTCAGTTTATTAGAAATAAGAATCATTGAAGAATTGAGAAACAATTTACCTCAAGTTTATATTCAATGATTCAAACATTTTAGCACTATTCACTACGTCTTCTGGAGAAACAAGCTAAAAAGAAATGCATTGTCTTATTCCCTTGCAGTATCAGCATGAAATGAGTAAAAAATAAGTATGGGCGAGTCAGCTAGACGAATTTCATACATATAAAATCAATCGCAAATAGACATGGGTTAATATGAATAAAAAAAAAAAAAATTGACTATGGATGGAGGAGAAAAATAGCAGCTTTAGACATAAACAAAAACTTAAACAAAAAAAAAAAGATTAACTTGCATCAAACACTAAATTCAAATGGTTGATTGCAAGTAAAATTAACTGCTAAATTAAACATTTCTATATAAATCCTTAATATGTAACAGCAATCTCAATCAAGGCCTACTTGATTTACATTGCCGGACAAGTTGCATAAAAGCTGAAAAGCCTATATTAATTTTAGTTTTGTATAATACGCAGAAAACTTTCAATGTTTGTTTAGTGTTGGCTTATGTTTGAAACAACATCTGCTAAGTAAGTATGTATTAGTTTTATTCACAAAATATTTAATGCTGATTGCTCAGACAATGTGTTTTATTCACCATAATAAAATAAATTTCAGAAAAAGATTTTTGTTATGATTCTTATAAGAGAAGACAATTGATAACATAAAATTACTTGTTCAAGGTGGCGAGTTTTAATTCGCATTTCTTTTTTTTTTTTTTCCAATTCTTGGTATAAAATATATGTGCCAATATAAATTGTGTTTCGTAGGTTGAATTATTGTCGAAAATATAAATTTCCTCTTCACTTTTAGATTTTAAAATAAAATAAAATGTAAATGGTTAATAAATGTGCTGTTACAAATTGTACAAGTGTTTATTCAACTGGGTTTAAAAAATCATCATCACTTTTTCTAACCCATGCTAGCATGGAAAATGGACATAAAAATGTATTAGAAATTTTTCCTGAAGATTCTAACCTCCTGAGAAAGTGGATATATTTTGTGAACCAAAAAGATTGGTTACCTACAAAAAACTCAGTAATATGTATTGATCACTTGAAGTAAGACTTTTAAAAGGTGGTAAAATTTAAAACAGTAAGTAATATTATTATACTATTCCAGCATTTTTATAGCAAACTAAAAAAAAAAAAAAAAAAATACAATAACACACACACAATACAACTTACTTCAATTATTTTATTTAAAAATGATGCAAGCTGTTTAGCTAATTTTGGAAATTTGGAAAATGGACATAAAAATGTATTAGAAATTTTTCCTGAAGATTCTAACCTCCTGAAAAAGTGGGTATATTTTGTGAACCAAAAAGATTGGTTACCTACAAAAAACTCAGTAATATGTATTGATCACTTGGAGTAAGACTTTTAAAAGGTGGTAAAAGTTGATGTTAAGTTGATTTGGGATAAGACAAAAGGGATCTGAATATAATGTTGAAAGAATTTAATGAACATCATAAACCACAAGGACAACCTAAATATTCGATTTCAATGATATGATTTACGTTACAGCTCTTGTCAAACTTATCATTACCATCTCTTAGTTTGTTGAAAAGATTCAGCTCTGGTGGAAACTTTCTTTTCTTGAGAAAGAATCCATATCCGATAACTGTGTGCTATTAATTGATGGAATGTATTTGCAAAAATATGTTCAGTATCAAAGTGGTCATTTTGTACAAAGGGATATTTGTGTTTATGATTGTCTCTTTGAAAAAATCTGTTCTAAATCACCCCTGAAAGTAAAATCAGTGGAGAATGGTTTAAAGATGAAATAAATAGCTGCATGTACAATTTAATGGAAACAGGGTTCAAAGTTCGAGTAATAATAAACTGATAATCATGCATCTAATGCCAGTGCTTTTACCTTATTACATAAAATGTTTGATGGTGACAATAAGCTGTTCATATACCATTCCGGATATAGAAGTTCATTGAAAACATTTTTTTTTTTCATTTGATAAAAAACATTAAAAATAACTTTTCTTCTCCTTCTTCTCCTTATTATACATTTTTAAGTCCATTTTCCATGCTAATATACCTGTAAAGCATAAAAGGAATGGGGAAATAAGTATTCCATAAGGGCTGCCAAAATAATTTTCAATAACAAAAAAAAATTACAAATGAATCAGTAAGGGAAGACTCTATCAAAGATTTTAAGAAGAGAGAAATAAGCAAAGAATAAGACTTATTTTGTTAACAATTTTTTACCAATATAGTCTGAGAAACACTGTTCGCATTTTTATTTTCTTTTTAGGATGTGTGCTTCACAAGAAGTTAAAATCATTAACGTTTATTTGTAAACACAAAAAAAAAAAAAAAAAAAAAAAAAAAAAAAAAACCAAAAAATTAAAATAAAGCATCAAAAAGGCACTTTGAAAAATGTTCTTCATTCATTAATAATGGCATGCTAGCTTTTCCCTTCAAACTTATTCAAAAAATTATTCAACACTTACAAAAGGCCTTTTAGTTTTTAGCCCTTTATGTAACTTGTCTGGTCATGTATTAGGCAGGCCACCACTCAATTAACACATTTGAGCATTTAAACCTTTGTATCTTGTAATACAGCAGTTGCTCAGAATATGCTTCGTAGCAATTCAAAAAAAAGGTCTGGGCAAATTTAAATCAAAAATTTCTAAGTTTCAATATTATTATAAAAAATTATAACAGAATTCTAATCGAAAAGAAAACGCTGATAAAAAACAATTTAATAAAGCAACCCTCTTAAAAATAATCCTGAAAACTTCTTGAAATAATTTTGACTTTTTTATCGCATCAGGGAGGATGAGCTTCCTTACTCAAATATATAAAATTTCATAAGCAACTATACTACTGACCTGTAGTTGCTTAAGATCAGACATATGATATTAATATCCTGAAATCCTGCTATAGGTAGATAGTAAGTTCTTTAGATTTTTATACTAGATGTAATGAGCTTGAATATTTGTATTATATATAAGGCTATGTTTCGTTTGATAGATGCTAAGTAATAACGACATATAGTAAATTTTAAATTTCCATCAAAAAAGAGCAGCCATTGTGATAAAAGAGTGAAACTGTAATAAAAAAATTTACCTCCATTCCCCTGGCACGATTGAATCTGCAGAATACGTCTGATAACGTCATTACCCCATCTTCATCCTATAGTAAATTTATTCAACTAGACTAATATTTATTTATTGCACGTTTTTACTTTATTTTAAGAGCGCTATTTTTTTCATTTAACACAGTAAAAAAAAAAAAAAAAATACAATAACATACACAATACAACTTACCTCAATTATTTTATTTAAAAATGATGCAAGCTGTTTAGCTAATTCTGCATGGTACAGTGCGCCAGTACCATGTGAGTCTCTAAAATATAAAAGATAAATCTCAGAGCTCCCATAAACCCAAGTGGTAATAAACTTAATAATTGCCCAAGAGGTTTTTCCTGACCTATTTAAAGTAGCGAAGGTCATTCATATCTATAAAAAAGGATCCAAGCTAGATTGTACTAATTTTTGCCTGATATTGCCCGAAAAACTCATGCATACTAGATTTTATAGTTTTCTAGATAGATTCCAGCCTGTATTCTACCACGCACACTCTTATAAACATTACTGAGGCTATTAGAAATGCTCTTGATAAAAAGTCTTATGCAATTGGTGTTATTATCGACCTTCAGAAAGCTTTTGATACTGTCAATCACACAGATCCTTCTTTCAAAATTAAATTATCATGGAACTAGAGGTATTGCCCTTAAATGGTTAAGGTCTTTTTATCAAACTGGTCACAGTTTGTGTCCATTAATAATAAAGTCTCTTTAACTCAAATGAGAAATTGTGGTGTTCCACAAGGATCTATTCTTGAATTATTGCTCTTCTTTATATATATCAATGATTTTCATGAATTCATGAAACATTCTACCACTTACCATTTTGCTGATAACACTAACCTTACCACTAACACTAACTTAAAAAAACTGAGCAAACATATTAACCATGATTTATCTAATCTGGTACACTGCCTTCCTGCAAATAAAATTTCCTTAAACAAAACTGAACTAATACTTTTTAAATCCAAAAAGACCATCCTATCCAACAGGCTGGCCACTCATTTTTAGAATATGAATTCCAGAATATTTCCAGAATATTTTTCCACGAAAATTTTTAGGCTCAAACCAAAAATGTAAATAAGATTAATTTATAAAGTAAAGATAAAGATAAAGTAAATGCTATTTTGAAAACCTTTTAGATGAATGAAAATTTGATGCAATTATGGAGATAAAGACCAAGGAATGAATCAACACGATTATTATACTGATCAAACATTTGGAACCTCTCCTTGTGTTCATGGTTTGCAGAGGTTGTAAGTGTATTAAACTGCTGTTTTGCACTATCTAAATCAGATGCAGATATCTACTTTGTTTCATAAAATTTATCTACCAGGCTTCCAAGCTTTAAAATATATGCTTCTTTGTTCCAAACCATTTTTAAAGTAGAAAAGCAAAACGAATTTCTAACGATCTGTATTTCAATGGGCTCTTTTCATGTATCTTTGCTATCATTTTAACAAGCAATAAAGCACAATCTTCTTTGAATTTTAATTTCACGGAATCAGTTGCACCTGATTTATTTAAAGTTGTTTTGGTTGCAGTACCCAGATTTATCTGCTGAAAAGGAAGCCATGATTCTCTTTTGGACATATCCAGTTTTAACAGCTTGTATGGTGTTGCAGCATTTTCAATACCTCTTCTCATAAATATATTCAGAAGCTGCTGTAATACTATATCAATATCGTTACAAGGAAAAGGAAAAATTGGCTTGTCAGTCTGATAACCAAATAGAAATACTTTTAAAATAACAGCCACATATTTGAAGAAGTAGAGTTTAACTTTGATTACAGAACTGGTACGATGAGCTACCAAATGTATCATACGATTTATTTTGTGGATGTTTGCTGCAACATAATGACTGGAAATACTTAATGACATTTACAATATATGGCCATAATTGACTAGCTCGAGCAGCTACAGGCTTATCCTCAATCCACCTGGTGTACAAAATGGGAGAGGGAATATTTCACATTTGGTTTCTTTAATATAAATGTCTCTTCATGCTGGAGATTGGTGGAAAATTCACTATATAGATCAAAGCAACTTACCAAGTTCTCAATCAGTTGAAGTAACCCTGGTATGCAGAGCGCCATGAAAGATATATAATCCACAACTACCAATGTTAACTATGCCTGAAAATTCTTTTTCCAATCTATATTCATGGTGAAGTCGAAGGACAGCCCAATTAACATTTGAGCCAACTATGGAGAGTTGGAGCATTTTGCTTTGTTCAAGGAAAGATGACTTAAAAGACATTTGTGTAGGTTAGCAGCATTTGGACGTTTTAAATGCAGAATCAAAATATTGAGTTTCCACTAATCCAGAAATATCATTAAAATACCTAATAATAATATCCATTTGTTCTTCTTGCAAAATTATGTTTATACTTTCATCATATGAAGTTACAAAGTATGGCGCCAATTTAAGATTTTTTAATAGAATAAATTGGTGTAATATGCACACTTAGTTTTTCCCAATGAAAAAGATTTAATAATGATACTATCATTAAACATACATCTAAATAAGTTTGAGATGTTCTCAAATGAGCTGTACATCATTGGTGAGAATTAGGGGAACAATAATATCTGTCAGGTCAAGAAGTTCAACAATCAGATTGCTAGATGATGACTGTTGAAAACAAAGTTGAATTCCTCATCAGCTTTCCATTCTGTTTCTGTCCCTTGCTATGACTTTTGATCACACTTTTCCCCATATTTGATATGTCAAACTTTTGTAAACATAATGTGCATTTTACAATCTTTGAATTGACTTTCTGCACCAATAATTTGAATTCATCCTGTTTAAGCCAATAATCATTAAACAAAGTTAATCTCTTTGACATTGAAATATTATTTCTAAAAGAAAACAAAACAAAACCATCACAACCATACACAAGGGTATTGACTCTTTGTAAATAGAGGTTGCAATATTATGTGATTCAATAGTCCAGGCTTGAACGATGTAACTAATTTTAAACAAGCAAGTAAAACTTATATAATAATTAACTGTTAAGTAAACTAAGCAATATAATGTGATCAATACACTGTTACTCACATCCCTTTAAGTAAGACTTGATGATGGTATGATAAATAAAACCACATTCTTTCATACTAGTTTTAAAACTTTTCACTAAAAAAACTAAAAATCAAATTATACAATACATTTTGATGATTTCCAGGACAATTTTCAGGACAAAATTAAATTCCAGAACATTTATTTTGGTATAAAAATTGATGAACATTTATCTTTTTTGCTGCATATGCAAGATCTTAGCTCTTAGATTATGTTAATTACGAAACACTTTTGAGTATATATCATGCCTTATTTGCTTCTCATCTAAGATACGCTTGGCAAGTTCTGGGACACTCTAAGAAACGATGTACTAGAAAGAAAAATATCTCTTCCAAAATAAAGCAATGAAAATTGTTCGCTTTTTACCAAACAGAACTAACAGTAACATGTTGTACTATCTCTCAAATACTCTTGGTCTGATATCTCTCTTGAGCCGTCTAAAATGTATTTTTGTTTGGGACCAACAAAATTCCAGACTTCCATTTTTGATAGCTACTTCTCTCAACAGAATATTTGAGAATATAATCTAAGGTCTCTATAAATAATAATGTTACGATTATTATTACGTTACTTATGAGGACCATGACATATGGAACTAACTCTATAATTTATCAAAGCATTTTAACATGGAATAAATTGTCTGTTGATATCAGGACTGATTCAGAATACCAGTAATCAAGGAAACTTTTTTCAAAAGCACTTTATAGCTGTCTAATCCAAAAATATTTGAAAGTGTTTTTGCCTGAATTTATTTCTTTATTTCATTAGTTAATATTTTCAGGTATGTTTCCTTCACTTTTATTATTATATTTTTCTTTTGTTCATTGCTACTATTTATATTTTTCATAGTAAAATAATAGAATTACTATCCATTTTTTTATGATAGTCTTGAAGTTGTAAATAATTTAGTTTAACTTTGTCTGCTGTTGTGCTTGTTTCACTTGCAATTTATTTTTGTGTTTCTTTTGGTGGGACGAGGCGTGTGCTTTTATTTGGAGGAAGCAGTTTTATTTCTTTCTTATTTTGTTGTTTGAATTTTTTTCCCTGGTCTTACCATAGTGGATTTTTGGTATACAAAGATATTAAAATTTACTCTATACATTTCACATAAGGCCATTTTATCACTTTTAGCCTTGCACCATTTGAAATTTTCCTTCGCTCACTTATGAAAAAGCATTAAAAAATTTTAATTTATTCTTATACCAGCGGAACATCATGTTGTATTGCTTTATTTCATTTTTGGAACAAGAAATATATATTTATTTGATTTGATTGATTCACATTGAAAGGCCAGTTAGGAGGAGGGTTTGCTTGCAGAATTAGGAAGAGGGGGAGTATGTACAAGAGGTAGAGGTAGTGGAGTAGTGAGATGAGGAGAAGTAAGGGCAGCAGCTGATTTATTACCAATGTATAAAAAATTTGAAATCCAAAATATAATTTTTCCTATGTTATAAGTAAAATTTCTACTCATTCAAGTGAAATACACGAACAACAACAGTCTTTCTTTGCTTTTTATATAATTCAAAAATTTAAAAAAATGATCTTTTGAAGTCAAGTTTTTGTGTCAAATTTTATGTTAAGGTTTAATTAGTACTTTTAATATTTCGGCATGTACTATAACTCATAACTCACACACTATGATTAAAGCACGCACTATAACTCATAAAGCACGCACTATGCTTCATAAAGCACACACTATGATTCATAAAGCATGCACTATAATTCATAAAGCACACACTATGATTCATAAAAAATGCACAATGATTCATAAAGTATGCATTATGATTTATAAAGCATGCACTATAATTCATAAAGCACACACTATAATTCATAATGCACACACTACAATTCATAAAGCACACACTATAATTCCTAAAGCACACACTATAATTCATAAAGCAC
>JAUZNK010050066.1:5274-16044 GCA_035046665.1 Euphysa ruthae
TAGTTAGCAATACTTGTATAGTTTATTATAATTCGAAAGTACTAAAACCTTACCTTGAATTAATTATCGATTGCTTTATAATATTATTATTTCTTTGAAAAGAGTTAAAACTTGTTTTTAATACACAGCAGCCATTATAAACACTCTATAATAGATACTATTCGCGTACAAAGCACAACAACAGACACAGAATATTTTCACCCACGATAGAGAGACCTAAATTGACTATTTTATTGTCGCGGTTGAAGTACTCTCTACTGTGCAACTATTATTAATAAAGAAATGGGGGGTGGGGCGAGAAAAAGTATGAAAAAATAGGCTTCCTTACTATAGATTTTTCGTGTTGTTGCCAAATGTGCGCCAGTGCAAAGCTTGCTTTTTTGCTTTCACAAAAGATAAGACTAATATTGAAAAAAAAGATACTAAAATATTTATAGTGAAAACAAACGCTTATGTTAAATATGTAGACCTTATATAGAACATTGTTTTCTTAAATAATAAAAATACAAATTATTTAATACTTTTTTGAATATATGGATCAAAAGATTTCCTATGAAAAGTTACATAGTCTATACTGTGTTACATAGTCTATACTGTGTTAGTATCACGACAATAACGCGCAAATAACCAATTTGATAATTCAATTGCTAAATTTAATAAGGGCCGCAATATTGAGATTGGAATTGAAGCTTTAGTGGTCAACCATAGTTTTCCAACATTGTTAAAATTTTTGATAGGTGATTAAAAACATTCACAGAAAACCACCAGGGTGTCGCAGCGCTTCCTTTGGATTCACGGTTTATCAGTAAAGAGCCTTCTAAAAGTTCATACTCTCTAACGTGCTGTTTTGTTTAATCAATGTAGAAATGGTTGCAAAAGTTGCACATGCGATTATATAAAATTTTGTAAATGATAAATTTCAGCAGTAAACTCTTACTTTTCTTTGAAAATTTTAAAGAGTGTCAGGTATGGCACATTTAATGCCACTGATCAAACTGATTATTACTTCGATAAAAAAAAAAACAAACTGCAAAATCAGTCTATTTCAGTTCCGATGAACTGTTCTGCCAAAATATTTCATAGTTCATTTGCGATAATGTCTTACTGAAAATCTCAATTAAATTTTAGTAGACCGTTTAGGGAATAATATAATACACTTTTTTACAAAATATATTTTTATAAGACAATTTATTCTTTGTTCAAATGATGAAAATTTTTTAACTTTATCTATTGAAAGGCATCTATGTGATTCAAATCTTGAAAAAGTGTGCGATCGTCTAATGAACGATGCCACTATTATTATAAACGATCCAAATTAAATTAAAGCCATATAATGTAATACTTGTCGGTTTCGTTATTGAATTCTGATTTATCAAACCAATGAAATTCTGTATCCATAAAACAAAGAAACTATAAATGCGAGATTATTCATCTCATCGAAGAAATGTCAAACTTCTCAAACATTCCAAAGAGCGCTATATCCTAGCAACATGGATGAAGAATGAAGAAAAACACCAAAATGAAATATGTCCTTATGACTGCAAGGAAGTTCAGTTTTTTTTTATTTTCCTTCGTTACCAAAGAAGTCAATAGATACATGTTGAAAGTGCAATGATTAAATATGCACATTCTTCAGATAGGAAGATGGGCAATTGGAATATACGGTAAGAAAACTTTTGTTTTGTCTTCAAAATCAGCTGGTATTGCAGATTACATAAAAATTAAATCTATTTAATGAAAAGCTGTTGAATGAAAAATATTATTTGATGCATTACTATGGAAATCTCGAAATGACTTTTTGGTCGTTTGAGAGCTCCAAATAGAGGCTCTATTTCATTTTGATGCTTTATTTTAACAGGAATCTCGAATAGTTTTTATACAAAATACCTGCAATTAAATACTAACAAGAAGCCTGGTGGCTCGAAAATCGCACCTGGTTTTGTTTGGTGGTTTACCAAGAAATAAAAAAATTTTTGCAGAAGATTTTTTTTTTTATTTAAATGTAATATATTATAATGATTTGTAAAGCACAACTAACATACAAAATAAAACTTACAATTTTGTTTTTTTGGCAAAAAACAAACGTTTTCTAAACAAAATTGTTAAGAAAGACACAATGTTCAAAACAAGATACTAGAAAATATATAAAAGCAATCTGCATAGTTTTTTTTACACATGATATCATCATACTGAAGGGCCTGGACTAAGATATTGGTTTTTAAATAGCTTCTTAGTAATTTACAGTAATTTACAGCCAGATTTGTATATGGAGTAGTTTCTTGAGGGGTAAGAAGAGGAATTTCGTTGCTTAAAACTTCTTAATAACAAATAGTTTAACATAGTTTGATTATAGTTCAATAACTTTATATCATTGTAATTAACAAACTGTGAAAATTTCAAGTAGATTGAGCAAAGGTTTCTTTAGATATTATGTTTTGAGTTTCGTACAAATCGGAGAAAATGAATTTCCTAGCAAATCGAAAAATAAAATTATAAAAGCCACTCAAAATCTGCCTTTCAAATAAAAATTATCCCCTTTTTTTGTTTTTACTATCTAAGTACCCCCTATATTAACTTCTCTGTGTTTCTTTCATTGTATAATTGTTGTATCGGAGAAAGGGACTGAAAATAGCGGTAAAACGCGCCGTTGCTATGCGGTTGCTATACAAGTGAAAATAATCTTACTTTTGCACCAAATTACTTCATTTTTTGGTAAAAATTTTGAAAATTACATAGCGGTTTTCTGCAATCTTCAATTATGGTAAATCAATAAAAAAAGCTAAAAGTGAAAACTTTATCAAAACCACCAAAATATTTCTCGGTAAACTATGTTAACCCTGATTAAAAAATTCTGGAAATTTTTTTTAATCGTGGCAATTAATTACTTTTTAATTAAAAATTTTAAAAATAGGCGGTCTGTTAGTTCTGGTGACCGGTCTATCGAGGTTCATTTTCAAGCTCTCTGAGATTACCTCATATATTCTGGATTACGTAAAGCTTAAAATTTCCTTGGAGTGAGCTACAGCCATGAAATTTTTACCACATACTTTGCCAAAATTTTTATTAACTAAATCAAGAGACAAATTTCAAGGGCCACCAGCCCCATCTATTTTCTTTCATGAAGAAAAATTGAAGATTCTATGGTTAAACGGAATTTTTCAAAAGAAAAAACTGGTAGAAAACCAGCCAACATTAGAAAAAAATAATAGTTTGCAATAAACCAGTGCGACATTAATCAAATTTTATCTTTTAAATCGATTATCTTTTTTTTTTTTATTCCCCTTAAGAGAAAGAAGTTCAAACGAGGTTTTATATAAAACATAAAATAAACACAAAGAACATTCAAGTTAATGTTTTAGGATGCTTTTTTTTTTTTTTCGACGGTTTTGCTTGAGGTGAACTCGGTTTTTTTATGAGTCACAATTCTCTATCCTCGAACTTCGGAAGCAAAAGACTGATGCAGATCTGTGAGAAGTTTTAAATTTATGGCATCTTTATCCACATTGACAATATAATCACAATAATTTTGGGGATAGAAAATAACGAAATCCTCAAAGTCGATCCGACTAAGCGTGGTCAGGTATGAGATGTAACAGGAATTGCTAATCTATTCTTATAACTCTCGCGCTTGGAAGTGGCACCACAAACGGAACATTTCAATAGTTTGAATTGGGTAAATTTACTTTATAACAACGCTGACAGATCAAGGAATATATATAGTTGCCAAATAATCCAAATCTTCAATAAACACAGTAGGTTCGGGAACTGGAGAGAGCTGAACAACCTTCAATAGAGTCTGAAGTTCTTCAGTGACTGTCTCCACACAGAAACCGATCCCCATCACATTCTTTTATAGCCATGTTTTAGGTTTTGAATTGTCTTTCAGTCGTGAAGAAATCCAATCCAATCTCCCCAAAGTTTCATGTTTATGATACCAGTTGTGTCACTGATTTGCGAGTCAACCAATCTTGTTTGACTGTTGAATGCATCTACAATACGTGCCGTTTGCTTGGTTTCTTATATACAAAAAAATTTGTGTGTGTTATACAAATGACTAAGAATTATTTTAATTAAGGTGGCAAACCTACGTCCTTAATTTTTTTGAAAAAAATTGTTATCAAGCATGAAGCTGCATGTAAATTAAATTATAAGGATATTGTACAAGGATATCCCTTGGTTGGTTAATGCAATTGAATTGAAGCTTTGACAGAGCCTACTTAGTTATACTTGAAGTGATCTGATATTGTAATATTTGCAAAATTCTTTGTCCACCAAAATAATTTTAGCTTTTTATAGTTATTGTATTTTTATGCAAAAAATCAGAAAAAGTGTCCAGAAAACAACCAGATACAAGTAAAATGTCAAAAATCTCAATGTCAGATCATGCATCCTATTAAGAAGAAAAAGTTTGGAAAATTTTTAGTCATTTGCATTCTTAGTCATAATTTTGAACAATTTATGCCAGTGGTTCTTTTTACTTTGTTAGTATTATTTATTTTCTTATTATTTCATATGAAAGAAATTTTTAAAGTGATTTTTCTCAAAACAAGAATTTTGACATTTTTTGAGACTTGAACATGCATATCTTTGGATAGAAAAGACATTTTTCACTGAAGTTTGGTATACATAATCTCATATTTTAATAGAATGTACTTAAATTGAGAATTTTTTTTGTGATGAGTATTTGTGCATTCTAACATTATGTACGGTGTGTACAAGGGAAAGTCACTGAAAAAATACGGAATAATGAATATTGAAAAATCATCAAAATTAAAAATGATGGAACATTCGTGTACTTGTTGTATGTCTTCTGAGAAAGTTTGGAGTTAATGCAATGTATTCAGCATGAAATATCCTTGTTCAAAGAAAAGTCCATTTTTTGGCTCAAAAAGTGACTCTTTTGGGCCTCAAGCCCTAAAAATAAATAACAAAAAAAAAGCTTTTTTTTTTTTTTTTTTTTTTAAAAACGCTGTACTCTATCAAATTAATTTTACAATAAAAATATGTACATTTAAAAAAACGATTTTCAGTAATAGGGTTACCATCTTAAAATCCAAATTTTTTTATTTTGGTTTATGAGAAAACACAAGAATAGCAAATAGCTCCTTGAAGGGTTAAAGCTTAGCAAAATCGGTTATTAGAGGCGTTTCTATGGGACTTATACTAAAAGAAGGGGTCTAAAGATGGGCGATAAGCTTCAACTATTTTGAAAAAAAGGGCTTCAAAAATCGATTCCACGATAAATTTTCTATTAGAAAACATCCAAAGATAAAGTTTGATAATTTTGAGGAAAATTGCCATAACTTATAGGTTTGCCACTTTAAAGTTAGGTTGATTATAGCTAATACAAAGAATTTTTGACTACGAAATGTTAGGTTTACAGTCTGTGGACTTACTCTAACTTGTTTGATTATAGCTAATACAAAGAATTTACCAGCTATAAATGAGCTTATAAGGGCTATGGTCAGAGCATTATAAGTCTGAATTTACTGTATGTACAAAATCATTTGCTTGGTTTCTTTCATTAAAAAAAAGTATATGTTTATATAATACTACTTAAAACACTCGAGCACGCAATTTAGCAGACTCTATTTTTAGAATGAGGGCAGATTGTCAAAATTTTGGTTGAATACTGATTGAAAACCTGCAAAGTTCCTAATTATGGACATTCGCAAAAATAAACACCCGCGAAAAAAAATCAAAGTGTTCATTCGCGAAAATAAATACCCGCCAAACATGATTTTTATTAATAGCTCTAGGGTAGTTATAATTGAACCGAAATTCTTAGATGTTATGGAACAATATTTTACCAATAAACGAAAAATATTTTATAGGATAAGGGGAACAAAAGTTGATCATCTGTTTCGTGTCAGCGTGTGCATCTTTTTTTATAGTGTATCAAGCTTATTTATTGGTAATTTGGCGCATTCGTTCTATTTGTTTACAAATGTTTGTTTCTGAGTAATGGAGAGCTGAAAAATAATTAGGCTGCTATTTCCACTGACCGAAAGAAAGAAAGTTCATTATTTTTATAAATTGAAATGAGTTATGCGTACACTATCCTGTAACTGTTGAGATGTGTTTGGTAATATATTATTCTTTTTAAAAAAAATTTAAAATAATGGCGGAAAGAGCTATGGAAAAATCAAAAAAGTAATAAAAAATCTCCAAATTGACTTTTCTTTTTGTTTTTTAACAGCGCGTATCTGCATCATTTATTAAATAGATAGAAATCGCATCATGCATTGGTTTTCAACCAATTGACGCTAAACGGAAGATCAACTTTTGTTTTGTTTGAATCTGGGAGATGCTGTTTGTTTCATCCTGCGCATTAATATTAAAGTCACCCAAAACAATATGTACATCTAATTGTTGTAATCTCATCAAAATGTTATAAAAGGAAGAAAGAATATTTCTATTTCTTCTGGTACATAAGAAATAATCTGAAACTTGCAAGTAGGAAAATTTTTTGAACTCTACAAGAGATGCACCAATAATTGGATCATAGAGTGATATACCAGCATTTCTTCGGTAGCAGCAGGTAACACTTATCTTCATACTGGTTGTGGTAAAATAGAACACATAGCATATCAGTGTTGAGTAATGTCTGATCAAGTGCAATGTCAATAGCATGTCTGTACAATGATCTTGTGTTCAGTAATGTAATTGTAAGTCTAACAATGTACCAGTATTGAATGAAAATGGTTCGGCAATCTATACACAATCATTGATACTCATTAAATGCACAAGGACTAATTTTTATAGCTGCAGCTTTTAATTCACCAGTAAGAAATAGACCTCCAAGAGATTTCATTCTACTTAAAGTTACATACACCTGACCATATTGGATATTACTTTGCTTTAGTAATTTAAAATTTATTACTGCTTGATGTATGCTTAAACCTTATACTTTGCAAATGATACATGCCCAAGATAACTGAGTTCTTTTGTTCACTGGAGAATTATCATTACATTTATTTAACTTAATTTTGGATTCAATTCTTTCAAGAGGCACCCACTGGTTTTTTTGTTTTGCATAATTATCAGTTTCGATTAAATAAGAGTCAACACATGCATCACCAAGCTTTACATAAATCTTTTTTACAAAACCACTTGAATGAAGTGATATCTGTTTAATAATTCCGTGTTTTCCTTTAGTCAACCGGTTAGCAATATCGATATTAACTGTTTTCATTACCCTGACATGAGCTTTTACGAATATATGCTAGTCCAAATATGTTAGTTTAAAAATATATGCTAGTACACCTGTTGCACTTTGATTTTGTTGAAGAAATTTCTCAACAGCATTTAGTGAAACTTTTTTTGGCAAGATGTCAATGGCCATTATTAAATGCACATTATTATCAACTTTGTCCAACACTTCAACATCATTTTCTTGACAAGGTGTAATTTCTGCATATGTGTGAAGGGATTGACTTAAATAATTTGGATCACTTATCATAACATAGCGTGATTTTAGTAAATCTTTATCAAATTCATGAAAGAACTTTATTAATAAGATCAATTAATTGTATATCAACTCTTCGGCGCATTACTTCGGTTAGCTCAACCATTTTAAAGAGCTTCCATAAGTGAGATAAATTTTACCAATGCTCTTTGTAGTCACATTAAACAGGTTTTGCAAGTACATGTGGTAGCTATAAAAGTCACCCACAGCAGTAATAGCGATTCCTGCAAAACTCTTTGTATCTAAACAAGCAAACATTTCACATAATTGAAGATAGGCGAAGATCAATTGTATACCGGAAACCATTGAAATTCTATCCATAATATTAACACGGAACTCACTGAGCAAATTTTGTAAAGCAATTAACATATTTATGATTTAATTGGGTTAATTTGTTGCCTAGAGGTAATTTTAATGGTGTATGTATTGTTGCTCAATTAATATTAATAGATACTCCAGTTGGTGCGATTAATAAAACCTTTGCTTTGTCTAAAGAATTTTCTCGGTATGAAAATATTTGGTTAAAGAATGATAGTTTTTACAAGATATGATTTACACCGGTGACATAGTTGTACTAGGAGGTGTATAACTGTTTCACCAAGTAACACAGCATCATCAGAGGGATTTTCTGTATCTATACCATCATTGTTATTATTTATTTCTTATTGGACTTGATTATTCTCTTGTTGGGAAAATGCATCTTGCCTATATGATAAATGAAGCGTGCCTTGAAAATCCACTATCTGCTTTCGATCGAATAAATAGTCTGTAAATAATACTATTTCATTTCCATACGCTTGGAATTTGTTTAACAAAATACTGTGGCTTATGATATCAAAAGCCTTGGATAAGTCTTTAAAAACTGTTCCTACCATCCGTTCACTTCCCGTCGTATGTTACAAACAAGTAAGGTAGCTGCTGTTTTCGTAGATTTGTAACCAAGTTGGGAATCCAAAGGTAATTGTCTTCAAGAAACTCAAGATGCTGTGAACGCATAGACCTTTCCTACAATCATAATCACCAGATTTGTGTATAGGGATTATTCTAGCCAATTTCCAAACTCTTAGCAATTTACCGGTTGTATTGATAAGTTCAGGATATATGTGAGTGGTGTCGAAATTTTGGACACAACATCTCAAAGTATAGTAGGAGGTATTGATCCAGCCCGGGTTTACATTTTTTTAAGCGACCCAGTTCTTATTCTATATCCCATATCATCAATTTTGTTCATCTGACATTTCCAATCCTTTAAGTTTAGAAATAATAGAGATGCACTCATTTCATCTAAATCCGCACAACTTAATGTCATAAAAAATGTTGGAAGAAATTTTACCACGGCTAATGTTTCAGATAAAAGCTTTTTCCAATAAGCAGGAGTACATTTAATTGGACTCATGAAACTATAGCCTGCATCATTAGATGTAACTGAATTCATTGTACTGCAGAAATCATTTGAGACCATACCAGCAGTTAGCTGATTATTAAACCTTCTTCACGGCAATATTAATCTGACTATTAAGGTTCAGCTGATGTATGACAGACAACCCATAAAATATATAATCTGTATCCGAGGCAAATGTTCCCTTGTAATTTAGTAAAACCTCATTAAAATGTTTAACAGGAGTTAATTTAATAATACGTCACATTTTATAGCCAAACTTTTCTGTTGGAAAGAGATAATGGTGAGCTAACTCTTCTCAAAAATCACCCATCAAGATTGACATGGGTTGTACACCCTCACCTGTAGCTATAGTTATATCATTTTTTTGTTTTTGAGGGACTTACATATAAGTATAGTTTCTGTTGATTTAATCCTAAAAAAATCAAAGGATTTACCATCTTTCTCAGATATGGAGACATCATTTATAATTTCTTGTTCAACAACATCCGATTCTACCGGATCTGCCAAGGATAGCAGGTTTTCCGGAATTTGACTCAAATCGATTTCAATATCAGAGTACAATTACTCAATTTTAAATAATGAATAGCTGACCAAACTAACTCAGTTGAAGCAGCTTTAAACAGCAAATAAACATGACCTCTATACATCAATTTCCTCTTTAACTTTTATGATCCCGTTACTATCAGCACCCTGAGGTAAAGTTCTGGCAATGTCATGCATATTAACTGGCGCATTAAAAATACTACCTTTTGATTGACCTTTCATAATTGTTATTTTTTAAAATAGAATTCGTCTCGATATTATTACACTTTCAAGTCTGTTTAGATTTATGCAATCCTTCAGGTAAACTATAGATGTCCAATTTAATAAACACAGCTTGAGCTTCAATTAAATTTCTTGTGACAAGTTTCACATATAAAAATTATTGTTAAAGCTAAAGACATAAACTATCAGCATTCCTTTCATAATTCTCTTTTTCATAACTTGAAAAACACAGCAGATCTTTTATAATGACATCTATTGCAAACTACCCATATGAAATAAGATCCTTCTTTTATTAACTGAGTGAACCGAAATATTCGCTCTGGAAATTTTTCTTTCTTTCTTTCTGCTGCATAAACATTCTACTTTTTCTTTTTTTGTCTCATTGTGTTCTAACGTTCCCATGAAATTTGCGCAAACATTCCCCCTCTTCTTCTGATTTGCATCATTGTGTCCAGGCGTTGCTATAAAATTACTAATATTATTCTGCTAGCTGCGGAAGTGGTGAATGCACTGAATTCTGGAGGCCACCGAGCCCCTCAGCCCAGTTTCAAATTCTGGAGACCACCGAGTCCCTCAGCCCAGTTTCCGAGAAACCCTCTGCTGACTTGACGTACCGTCATATAGTCCGCTGCGCGTCCCAGGGGCGGTCCACTCCTCAACAGACCCGGACGTGCTCGCCCGGATTTTACAGCTCCCAGTCTGCTCCCCGAGAGAGACTACGGTGACCCCCCGCCAATGGCCCACTGAGACTCCCAGCTTATTTTTCGCGAGACACCCTTGTGGTCTACGCCGATGAGCTCCAGCGCTCCCAGCCTCAGCCCCCGCTCCCAGCCCAAGCCCCCGCCTGCACCCCAGACTCCCATGAAGAAGCCTGGCATGGCTCCCAAGGCTAGTTGCAGAATTCTCGCATCGAAAAATTTCAGGGGGGCAAGTCAAAAAGTGAACTAGCGCCTCGCCCCAGGGGGTGGCCCGCACCCTCCATGCCCCGGGCGTGGCCGACGGCGCTGACACGTAGTGTCATTAGCACCTGCCCGGTCTGCCAGGGTCTCCCCGTCCGTTGAGCAGGTTGCTCCTGTAGTAACGTACTCCCTCCAAATCGTTTCATTACCGCAGTAGTGTGTTGAAGTTACGTAGT